>MDKH01163557.1:0-46845 GCA_005239495.1 Nicotiana undulata | reverse complement strand
GAGGCATTGGCAGTTGCCATCGGAACAACTTGGTTAGCTTGGTTTCCGTTGTCATTCATCATTGCTGTAAAAGAATGACAAACGTTAAAATAACGTAGATTTTAATCCCAAAAAATCATAAAGGTTTTTACTTTCCAGAAACAGTGTATATAAAACAAATACAGAAAATATATTAAATTCCTTAAGCTTGTTAGAAATCTGTATTTGTAAAATAATTCAGAAAATAATAAAATAACATAAACAGAAATGTAAACGTAATGGAAAATTAATCCGAGCCCACTGAATTCACAGTGTTTCCTTAAGGAATTTAATCCCCTCCTAGTACCCAAGGTTATGGATTATTTCCTCCCAGGATAGAACGAATTTCACACTGGTGTAGTGGTACTTCAAACCCCAGTGTTTCAGCGAACTCAAAGTTCGGTAGCAAATCACACTTACTTGCTTTCTTTGAAGATGAAAATATGCAGAAAGAAAGAGGAGAACTCAGAAATTAGTATTTAAAATCTGAGAGAATTGACTTGTATTTATAGTCAAAGTTGGGCTGAAATCTGAAGAGGTGCAACTCTTCAGAATGGCTGTTTTTTCAAAAACGCCCATAGGGTAAATGTCATGACATAATTAGCTATTTACTCAATAATAAAGAGGAAAAATTGAAGGGTAGTTAATTTTCTGTTACAAAACATAAAACTAAATTCTGGATAACTGAAATGGATTTAATATTAATATTTATTTTAATATTAATATTTTGTTATTAAAACAAATATTTAATAATATTTCTGTTAATATTTATTATTAACAAACAAATTTGGTCCAAAAAATAATCTCTCGATCGATTGACCAAATCCGAATGAATCCGAATCCGAAGCTAAATCCGAATCCGAGGTCGAGGCCGAGCCGAGCGAGCGACGACGACGGTGCGAGGCTTGCTTTCTTCTCAACTCTTTATTAGCCAGAAGAAGAGCAATTGCTTATATACCCATCAAAAGTCTTTTCCTCTTCCTATGTGAGACAATTAAGGAGGGAAACTCAAATATTTCATTTTCCCCTCCATTTCCCATTCACCCATTTTAAGCATTAATATATCATTAATTACTTAAAAAATCCTAACATTATCAAACATAGGATTAAGCCTTCTAGATAGGATCTTGGAAATGATCTTGGCCGTGAAATTGCTAAGACTGATGGGTCTAAGTTCAGAGAAGTTGCATGGGGATTCTACTTTAGGGAGTAGAACTAGGCATGAATTGAAAATTTCTTGCACGAAGTCTGTGATATCTTCTTTGATAATATCCCAGCAATTTTGAGAAAAGGTACCGTTAAAGCCATCCGGACCAGTCGCATTGTTAGTACCCATATCAAAAATAGCTACTTTGACTTCCTCCATATCAGGGATGGCAGTCAGAGCCTCATTATCACTGTCAGAGACAATCCTAGGAATACATACGAGAATTTCCGTATCATTGAAATGGTGCTCGATATTGAATCTCTTGCTGAAGTGTCTAACAGCAGCTGTTGCAATGTTTTCATCCCCTTCAACCCACCTATCCCTATGATCCTTGATCATGTGAAGCTGGAGTCTTCTTCTTCTTTCCTTGATAAGACTATGAAAATACTTAGTATAGAATCACTTTCCTCGAACCACTTGATATTTGCCTTCTGTTTAAGAATAGAGTCCTGCATATTCAACCGTCTAATATTGCATACGCAATAAGAACAAAAAAGAGAAGTTGGAAATAAGACTATCTATAACAGAAAGACTCACAATGTAGAAGGAAGAAATGGAAGAGCAAGAGTCTTCCTTTTTAAAAGAACTAATTTTAGGGTACGCCTGTCCTTATCAGTGATTATATTTTTTTTAATATATATTATTATTATTAATTTTATTAAGCTGTCAAATAAAAATAAAGAAATAATTGAAGTTTTTAAAAATGATGAATGTTATTTTTAAAAAATAAATAAATAAATTGGTTAAGAACCACCGAGGTAGGTAGCCTCAATCGGATGTGTCTGATAATTAACAGGTATAGTTTGAAAATTGTTCTCGTCCTTGTCAGGGGAGATGCCAGCCGTCTCTCCTTTCTAACGCAACAAAGTGCTAAATATGAGAAAAATATTTGAATGACAAATTATCTAATGAGAATTTTATTTTAAAATCTCAATTACACCCAATTTTATGTTGATCAACTAATTATTTGATCAGACCAACAAAGCAAAATGGAAGGGACACAAAAGGAAAAAGCTTATCTCTTTGAATAAATGACGGTTCATGTACCCCCTATTAATATAACTAGAGAAAACAAAAGTCTCTACTACAATTAATTGCCACCATTTCTTGAACTCTACTATAGAACCCCAAAAGTTTTCTTTCATTTTCTGGTTACGAGATTCATCTGATGTTTTTATATAATAGAAAGAGGAGGAGTGAAAATCAAAACCAAGTTCAGAGTTTGACCAAAAGCAGAAGCTTATTAATAAATTAGTGTGCAATAGGACGTCATCTATCTATAATCTGAGGACACTTCAAAGGACAGGTAATTTAAGCTTTGTTGTTTAATTTGTGGATCATTCTTCTTTCCATTTCTTAGGGTTTTATCTTGTAAAAGAATGCCTGAATTACTTTGTTAATACGTTTAAAAAATGTTACCTTATATTATAATGCTGAATTTCTTACGTTATGCACTTTTCATGCTTATTAATTACTATTGTTTTTCTCAATAGTCTATAGTAAGTCCTCTAGATAGTCACATGCAAATCCCTTGACAAGAATTCCATCTGCATAGATATTGATATGGTTTGAAATAAGTCAATACTAAAATTTAAAGGGTTTCTCTAGGAATTAAGGTGGGAAAAAAGGTTTGTGCGCGGTTTCTGTTCTCTTCATTGTTGCTTTAGTGGTGCTTTGTCTATTTAAAAAAAATGTTTATGAAGTGTTTTTGTGTTTAAATTGCTTGTATTGGTCTGTAAGAAGTTATTTCTTGTTATAAAAAGGAGATATGAGGTCTCCAGTTTGAGGATGTTGTGATCATATTAATGCCGATAGCAGAGAAGGTTGTGGTGATTGTGTGCATATAGTCTTTGTCAAACATATTTTGCGCCGAGCAGATGGTAGCGTCGCCTGTAATATACAGACTATTCCATTAGATTTCTAATACATCATCTTCAGAAAATTAAAACATGTTGGACCAACACATTGATTACCAAGTGTACTGCTCGAATGTAGTAGGGGACTTTCTTTAATTTGTTCATGAGTTTATTTCTTTTATTCTTTTCTTAATCATGTATAAATAAATGTCCAACTTGAGTCGAACCATAAGAGGGAACATGACAAAACACGTCAATAACAAAAGAAAGAAGGATTCAGGAGTGAGCTCCTGTCATGTGCAAAGATCATATATATATTAAACAATTGCATTCGTTTTCTTCCCATCCGTACAGGTGATTCGGCTGATTTTCTCCTTTAATATATCTTTCTCTAACACAAAAATGGAGGCATATGGAGGAGGCCAGTCGACCTCTAATAATGAAGAATCAACACAAGGATATAAGTCGAAAGGAAGAGATCTGGAACTAAGAAGCGTTGAGAAAAATAAAAAGAAGCAAAACAAAAACAAGAAAAGAAGGGTTTTTGAAGAATTAGTGGATTGCAGTGGGAACAAGAAAGAGAAAGATGAGCTGGGAGTTTGCGGGGAGCATCAATATGGGTTAACAACATCACTAGATAACATTAACTATAATGTGTTGGATTGGGAATCTGTCATGACGAACATGGCAGAAGAAGTTAATTTCGTGATCAAAACTATGGTGCAACTGCTAGGGGTTAATAAAGAGGTGGCTCTTCTGCAATTTGAACTACTCTTGAAGAGCTTGCATATTCGCAAAGATTACATATTGCTTGTTCTCAAGGCTTTGAAGAAGGTATGATCGAATAGTCTTTTCTTTAAGTCAAAGAGGAATTGAATGTTATCACATTATAGTAATGTGTTTATCAGTATGCGAATTATTACAAGATGGAAACTTTGAAAGTGATTGTGCTGATTGGTTATAACCAACACTTATCTTTTTCTTCTGTTGGATGACTTGTATTATCTTTATATGCACTTATTGAACTTGTTTTTTAGGAGTATGTTTCTGAAGAGGAAGAATATCAAGTATTGAAGAAGATTTGGGATGTGAAGATGGAGCATGTGCAACTTATTAGGGATGAACATTTTAATTTGATTAAGGTAACCTTCAAGTTTTGTATGTCTTAATAATACAAAGTTATAAGACTTACTGCTTTGCTTTGTGGAACAGATGGGGAAAGAAAAAGGATATAAGAAGCAGAAAATGGCAGAGAAAGCAGAAGATGAGGAAAACAACAACTTTGATGGAAAGCAGTTGGTTCTGTGCATTGAAAAATTGCAAGACATACAAGACAAGCTCGAGAAGATTAATGAAGAAGCTAGGGATGAAGTGTTGAAAATAGCACAAAAGTTCAGTCAGATCCGCAAGCCATTCTATGAGAAGCGAAATGATATAATTAAAACTATTCCTAACTTCTGGTTGACGGCATTTTTGAGACACCCTATTCTCGGTAATCTTGTTAGTACTGAAGAGGACCATGAAATTTGTAAGTATCTAAGTTCTATCGAAGTGGAAGACACTGAAGATTTTAAATCGGGTTTTACCATCACCTTCTACTTCAGTCCAAATCCCTTTTCTGAAAATACAATGCTGTCGAAGACCTATACCTTCCTTGAAGATGGACGACCTAAAAAAGTTACTGCTTCCACAGTACAATGGAAAGAAGGCAATGGAGTTGTTTCCCATGCTGAGGAAGGCTTCTTTAGGTGGTTCAGTAGTGAAGTCGATCACAAGTATGATGAAGTTGCTGCGATAATCAAGGATGAGCTGTGGCCGAACCCCCTAAATTATTTCAATGAAGCTGATGAAGAAAAAGATTTTCATGAATCAGATGAAAGTAGTGATGAGGTCGTAAAGGACAGTGAAAATGATGGCGATGAGAAGGCTGGTGAAGCTGATAAAAAGGATGTTGAGGCTGCAGACAAAAAGGACAGTGAAAATGATGGTGATGTGGAGGCCGATGAAGAGGATCTTGAGGCTGCAGGTGGAAGTGGCAATGAGGTAGTAAAGGACAGTGAAGATGACGATGAGGAGGCTGACGAAGAGGATCTTGAGGCTGTAGACGAAGCTGGTGATGAGGGAACGAAGAGTGAAGGCTCTTATGATGACTACGATCTAGGAGGATGATAATGAAGATATGACGAAGCCAAACTAACTCCTATACATACAGCATCTCCTCTTTCTGAGTTCGATCTCGTCTTCAAATATTTTCTTGAATAAGTTTTGTTTGGTGTTTTTGATGTAGCTTTAGATGTTTGGAAAAGAAGGTAGAGAACATTATTGATAGCTAAATGTACATGCTCTTTTGAACCTGCTTGTTTTATCAAGTCTGAGCTTTTGGTTCAAAAAAGAATATTGTTCTACCATAATTCAGGCTGTAATTAATACAGTTTTTTCAAAAGATAGTTGTACTTGTAGCAGGTGTTGACTAAATATTTCTTCTGATACAAATACAAATGCATTAACACATGGTCACAGAAGAAAGTTTGTGGTAATCATTGTGAATTACCAGTGACAAATTAAACCAAATCAATTACAAATAAAGAGCACCTAATTCCACATAGCAGAACTTAGGCCTCCAACAAACAGATCTGAACAAAAACAAGCAGAACACTAGTTACACAGAAGCTTATATACTAATCCTTTACATCTCCTAGCTCTACGACAAAGTTATAACACCAGATATCAGCTGCTTTTTGAGGATGTAATGTATATATGGTCATCAGCTATATATGTAGAAAACAAACCTCTAGTTGATCCGAGATTTGACAGGTGGAGAAACCATTGTTGATTTATTTTTATTTCTTGCAGTTAAAGAAACTAGACAAAATAACAATGGAACTAGAAGAAACTAGACTAGCCCAAAACCGGTAAGCAACTTCATATATTATATCCCATTCTGTATTAGTTAAAAAACTTTCAGCTGTATTATATTATATTGTCCAAGTGAATTTGATTATAGATTAAATGAAATCCCATTTATCGTTACCTCTTTCTATTTTCATATTTTCTGCTTATTTTTTTTTTAATAGAGCAAATTTGTATATCACATCGAACCTATTTGTAACAACCATCACCCATATTCATATGATATAAAGTCAATTCATGCTATTAGGTGTTGATACCCAATTTTTCCTCATATATTTTTAATACACATATACCTTCAAAATAGTGCATGAGCACCATCAAGTATTTTTCCATAATTTTCTATAATTTTTAAAGGGTTTTAATCAATTTATTCTTGCATTCTTATTAAATAAATTGCATTTCAAATAATTTTTATGATGATTTATCATTAAATTTTTCATCATCTATATCTGTATTAAGCATTAAATATTTTTTTACATACTTATTATAATTGTATTTTGCATCTTTAGGCTAAAATTGCATATTTTGCAATAATAGCCCATATATATGCATAATTGCATTATTTATACAAGAAAATGACTTTTTATATTTTTATAATGTTAAGTAATTATTTTAAATAATTTTCATGCACAAGTGATATTTTTGTTATTTATTAATTATTTTTTATAAATTATTTTACTAATTAATTGGGTATTTAAAATATAGCCCCCTAAAACCCTAATTTCGGACCTAACCCAATTATCCCAGCCCAATAACCTCAGCCCAAGACCTATTAACCCAATCACATACTCGTTTAAAAACACCCGATCCAGAACCCCTTTGAATCAGTACCGTTGATTGCTAAAATCAACGGTCCACATCACTCTAACCCTTTTAATTATACCCTAACCCATCTAATCCTAACTCATTCGACCAAACCCGCCGCCCCTATGTTCTCTCATCCTCTCCCCTCTCTTCTCAAAACACCTAGCGCCGTCACCCCAAATCACTCCGATTCCCAACCCCAAAATGGAATCAATCGTTGATTCCCTACCTTATTTGGCACCTCATCCTTACTGGCTACCCGTTTTGGTGTTACATAATATCTTTCCTAATTGGCAAGCAGATCCTGTAAAGATCGAACCAAAGCTGGTTCAAATCTTTAACCTATTGTTATTTCCGTCTGTGTTCATCATCTTTTCTGTGTAAGTACGAATATTTTTCGTATCTCTCACTGATTCGACTTAGCCCTAAAGGTTAGGGTTTCAGATTCTCTTTGATTTGAACCTAAACTGGTCAAATTTTAATTTTTTAGCATTATCTCGTCTATATTCACTTCATTATGCGCGAATCTGCCTATTCTTGTTAATTTCCTTTATTTGCCCTAAGTTAGGGTCCAGATATTTTTCTAGTTCGATTCTTTGTTGCTCTTTGAGTATATTCCTATCTATGTTCACTCTATGCAGCATGTAACTCTTTGTCTTTTATTTCTGCCGATTTATGTGTTTTACCTAAAAGATAGGGTTTAAATTTTTCCTTCCTTGCTGATTTTAAATGTTTTCCTTTTTCGTATATGACTAAAACTTTCCTTACTTATGTTCAATCTACCATGTTTTCTTTATTTCTTTACCTTATTTGCCTTGAAATTGACTGTTAATTGATACTTCCTTATTCTAAGGGGTACTCGCCTGATTACTCGCCATTATACTATGTTAGTTTACTGAACTTTGTATTGTTTGCCCTAAAATTAGACTTCAATTGATTTTGGGTTTAATTTCTTTCCTTATTTGTGTATTTTTTATTTCTTCCCTTATTTGTTTCCCTAATTGAATACTATTTAACCATTTCCTCTCTCCCCTTTAGACAGGCTCGAACACTAATACTCTCACTAAAACTTAGCTTTTTATTCTGATTCTGTGCTCGTTTGTTTCTGGTCTTGGCCGGCTGAAAGCCAAGGCCAAGTGATTCTGGACTTCAATACTGTGATGTATTTACTTGCTTTCCTGCCTAACTGGTAAGACATTCTCCTTTGGCACTTTATTCTCCATGTTTCATAATACGTGTTGCTCGGCCCTCATGTTTAAATTTTGAGTATGATCCTGCCTTTATGCTTCTATGATTCTCTTTTAATCCTTTAGTCAATACTGTTAATTTAAGATTAGTTATTTTGAATAATATTAATCCTCTTAAAAGCTAGCTTAATGTTTAACTTGTCCATACACATTGTTTGTTAATCCTACACCTGCTCTGAACTTTGCATTCCTTAGGGTACTACCAGCATGAAATTAGTTAACTTATCCTAACTTTGCAGATCTGTATTGTTACTTAATCCATGTGTCCTGCCAACTTGTTCAACCTAACTGTTTGCCTTAACACTTCTTCTAAATGCTTCTGTGATTAAACAAGGTTGTCCTAAAATGTTAGCATGCACACTTAGTGTAATTAGGTCTCTTCTGAATTAACCTGTTTGAAACTATGCCAACCTTGCTTGTTTTCTGAATGCAATTCTGTGTTCTAAACCTTGTTTCTTCTGAAACCAAATTGTTTTAAAATCTGTCCCTACTTCCTTTTATATGATGTTACTCTTTTAAAACCTCCACTCTTAGTCCCTTAGGTTCTATCCTCAACCACCCTAGTGTGAGCACTGCTCAGGGTCCATGTGAGACTCCTGTGAACTCTGACGCACTGGAATTGGTTCCCAATCTTTATTTAATCATTTTTGAATATGTGGTTCTGGTGTGAGTAATACCCTGGGTCCCCGAGGACCTTGGGAACTTTGACACACTGGAAACCTAATTTTATATGTGTTGTGGGTGAATCACTCGTATTTGGCTATGATGTAACTATGAAATGAGCCTCAAAGTTGATTGGTTTGAATGCCTTGTTCCCAGGTTTATTTGGGCCTAATGAAGGTTCCTTATAGTTTATTTAATTACGATTATGTAATTTATTCATTACTCTGTATTGTAATAAGTTTGTAATGAACAGATTCTGGGGTATATAGTAAAATTGGGAAGGGTCTTTATTCTCTTTGGGAAATTCAGGTACTAATCCTGCCAATAGGGTTTCATTTATTCTGTTAATCCTGTTTTACCTCATCTTTGTTAAAATCGTTTGAGTGTTATACTATGCTTGCATATTAGAAATCCTGCATATAGGATTAAAATTGCATATTAGAAATCCTGCCTATAAGATTAAAATTGCACGTTAGAAATCCTGCATGTAGGTTGCCTTAACTTGTCCAACAAACATGTGTTAGCAATCATGACTATTAGACCTCAATGTTTGATTTAATTGTTTTCTTGAAATGTGTACAATTTATGCCCGTATTACTGCTCAATAGATATCATTCCTATAGGGTTAAATCAATTCAATAATAGATACCATGCCTATAGGACTAAAACCAGTTTCAAACCTAGAATTATGCCTGTAGGACTTAAGTCAGTACAATAATTAGAAATTATGCCTATAGGGTTAAAATCAGTTCGACGTTAAATATCATACCTATAGGATTCTATTAAGTGGTTCTGAATACAATCTCTACGGTCAATCACTTAGACATTATGCCTATAGGACTTAATAACAATTCTGGATTCATAATTGTGACGCATTACAGCCTGAAATGCCCAGTTGTTTTACTGGATAAAACCAGTAGGCAAATGATATGTCCTAACACTCGCCTTAATGAAACTGCCTTTGTATATTGGTCTTCTCGCATAGATATCCTGCCTATAGGACTTTAAGATTAATAAAGCATGTCAATCAATTGTGTGCATTTGTTGTTTATGTGTGGAGGTCACTATGAGCCCATATCTGCTGTTATTTGAAAGTCCTAATTGTTTTTGTTTGTCACCTAGTCTTTTACATTTTTAAGCAACTGAGGCTTAGTCTAGAACTATTCCAAATAGTTGTCCTAATACCTCTAGGGCCAAAGGTAAGGGACGGGTAGTGCACGCATAAGAAGCGAACTAGAATCAACTAGAATGCTTAAGTAACAACTTAAAGATAGTAACCGGGTAGCAAGAGATGATAGTCCGTGCGCTAAATATATGAGTAACACCCCAACTTGAGGGAGTTACAAAGTATTGCACGGGGTGATCCTATAGGCTAAAAAACTTAGGACCCCACATCCCTATTAATTAGTTCTCTTTACTTTTCCTTAGACTAATTCGCTTAATTTATGTTCGGTCGGGGCCCACCGTTGTGGACCTCGAGGGGTGCCTAACACCTTCCCCTCAAGGTAACTTGAGCCCTTACCCGTTCTCTGGTGATGTAAACTGGTAATATGAGTTATTTTCTCTAGGTGCCCTAACGCACCTTAATCCATTAGGTGGAGACTCTCTCAATTCCAATTCCTTACCCTCTCAAAAGAAGTTGTCCCAAAAATGTCGAAACCCGATTTCGCGAGAAAACGGGGGCGCGATAGCATGGCGACTCTGCTGGGGATATTTTTAGGATCTTACCATAACGAACCTGTTTCGTGAATTAGTCTTTAAACATGTCTTTATTATTCCGTTAATACTTGCACACCCCTTCCCCTTCCCACTCTATGTGAATTTATTTGCCTATCTTCATTCATTTATGATTTCTCTTCCCTGTTTTATTACTTTTTACTATGGAAACTGACTTGTCTCCTTGTTTTCTTTCTTAAATGCCTTTACAATTATTAAATACCGCATTTTATCATTATTCATCGTGCAAATACTTGACAACCTGTTATTTTCTTTTGCATAAATATATGCTCAACATCATATTCCACTCGTGCGTAATTAATACCACAACAACACTTGATGAGTGTCTGCGCTCTTCCTATATCACCCTTTTGAATTTGGAATGGCTTATTTACGGTAAAACTAGTCGATCAGCGGTGCAGTCGACGGTTCCGTGTCTTTCCCCCTCAAGTTGTCTGATTGAGGGTACCAGTCTACACCTCTATGGAAACCTTACTCTGATAATAATTGTACATGCATCATGGTCAAAGTTAGCCCGGGTTAATATGTTGTCCTCATAATAACCCTTTAAGGAAAGCCTTTGTCCAAAGTCCACCGGGGTTTCCATAATCCCGACGAACGCAACCAAGATTTGTGCATTATTTGGAGAAATAAATGTCGATATGATAATCGTTAATGTATAAATAGTCGAATCCGGAAGGGGAAAGGGTCTAACCTTGTTTATTTTGCATAAAATGAGGCACGAAGTCCCCAGGTTCAGCATGGTCCGAAGCATACCACCGTTATTGCTAGATTGGTGGGAAGACCTTCCGTCAAGCGACAAAAATCATGTGAAAAGGGTCCTCGAAAACTTACCTTCCTTATTAGACATCCAACTAAACAACATGTTGATTTGAGGCTGCTACTATATTCTGGTACGGAGAAAGGGCTGTATTCCGTTTTGACAACATAGAAATGGATCCTCTTTTGGAGGAAATAGGGGGATACGTTGGATTACCTTGGGACAGTCCCGGTTTATTGGTACCGGAAAATCGCACCCCCAGGGGGTTTCTCAAAATGATGGGCTTAAGAAAGAATGACGACTTGGTATGTTTGAAGAAGTCCTACATACCTTTTGACTTCCTTTATGAACGATACAGACATATCAAATGTTATCGTATCTTTCATGACGAGTTCTCCATCACTTCTTTGGGTTGGATTCATCGTAGGCTTTTCATGTTCATCGTCTGCTTTTTGGGTATGATAGTGTTTCCAAGCAAAATGGACAGGATTAATACCATACTGGCCATGGTAACCAAATCCTTAATGGAGGGAATCGAGGGACAAACATACACTATTGTTCCTATGATCACAGCAGCAATATATCGGGCTTTGGATCGTTGCCAGAAAGGGTTCAAACATTTCGAGGGTTGTAATTTGCTGCTACAGATTTGGTTGCTAGAACATCTCCAAAGAGGTCAATACCGCCAAGAGTTTCCACGAAGACCATGGAATGATCACATAGCTTTCCATCACCCCAAAAGAATGACCTTTATCCTAGACAGGTTTGCTCAACCAGCGAATGCTACAAATGGGTACAGTTTTTTGACAATTTGACCGAGGACCAGGTGGTTCCCTACCAGTGAATTCATCATCAGATCCAGGGATGTTCCGCATTTGATGTTGATCGAGTTAAGGGGCATACACCCCTATGTTCCTATCAGGGTCATGAGATAAGCTGGTAGAAAACAAGGCATACCACGAGTCTCCAAAATGAGTCACTACAGGGCAGATTTTCAAGATGATGACATCCCATACAAATGTGAAGCTCAACATATGTGGCACTTGAAGGTCATTGTGGAAAAGGACACCATCAAACCAGATCGATACCATGCGCCACATGTGTACTTCTAGTTGGACGATAGCATAGCAGGAATAGTCGAGCTAGGGGTCGGTCGAGGAAATAGAGTCATAGATGAAGTTGCTGAAGCACAGGTGAAGTATAACAAACTGCGCAAAAGAGTTCACGAGTCCGAGGCCGAGCATTTGGAACAACACAAGATCGATATGGAGTCAACCAATGAATGGAGGGAAATAGCTACTAGGTCAACAGAAAGGCTGGAGTATCTGGAGCAGGGTTTAATGGAGTTAGAGGGGAAGATGAGGAAAAGAGTCATAGACTGCCAGAATGCCGAGGGTAACGAAGGAGGACATCTAACAAGGGCATACCTATTACTGGACATGCGCGACCTGGGGAACCTGATCGATGGAGCCAAGAAAGCCAAGCCTGGAGAAGGTCCCTCTGGGATCAAGTAGATTAGGTTTATTTGTTTTAGAATCACTTTCCGAATGTAATAAGGCAAACGCCATTAGTGACTTATTTATTTATTGTCGTTTTAGATTCGTCTTATTTATCACGTTAATGAAATGAGGCAATTATTGGCTTTAAATTTCTCCAAATCTACTTGTCACTAGGCCAACCTCGGGCACAATGAGGCTCCCAAATTAGGACGCGACTTTACATTTCCGCAATATGTGTTTAAATACTGCAAATACTTACTCCATAATTCTCACTGACTTCGCTACTTTTTGTTTTTATTTCTTTTTTATTATTCTCATCCCCTAAGGTTTGTTCACACATACTGGCATCATCAACATATCACACCAGATCCAGAGGCCCTCTGCCTCCTCCTACTCCAACTAATCCGAAAAGCAAGGGAAAAGCTAAGATGGACGATATGAGTGGTGTCAGGAAAGACAACGCTACACATGCTGAGAACGTGAAAACTTCTGATGGTCAGAGTACTCCGGCACCAAATGATTTGGTCTTACGGCTGGAACAGAAATTACTTGAATTACAAGGAGAACTTGAGCAGGTCCGCAACTTGGCAAACCTCTCCCTCACACTAATCGTCCCAGATATCAACCAACCAAACACCCAAAACCCAGTACCTCCTCAAAACACACCAAACCAACGTCCGCAAAATCCTCCCGCACCCCACCAATATGCAACACCTCCTCAAAATCCCAATCCTTTACCCATACCAACACCCCCTCAGCACCAGCATCTCCCGACTCAATATCCACAAACCACTTATCACACTCCTCAGAATACTCCACCGCCTATCAAACACCTTAGCTATAGTATGCACAGCGTTGTAGTGGAGAGAATATTCGTAAGAGAGCATTTGAACAAATAATGCATATATAGAATTTTCAAAGGACATGAAGAAAGAAGGGGAAAAAAAAGTATCATGCGTCAAAAAATACAAAAATGGTACACTTGTAATTGAGAACAAAAAGGCACAATCCGTAGAGAATTTCATACGTGAAATGAAGATTTTAATCTCTGTGACAAAGAGAATCAAACTTTTACTTACTCACCAAGTTGTATCGCATCAGGAGGAACAAAGTATAGGCAAGGCAAAAGATTACAATGAATATGATTTACAACTACTGAAATCCATGCACCCGTGTTTTAGATTCGTAGTTTCAAAATTGTCGTGTTCTTCCCAGGTTTACAACACAGTTTAATTTGCTTTTCACGCGATTCTTTGGTGCAGTGTTCGTCCACTCCAGCTCTCACTTATATATAGTAGTAAAGTAATTCGATAATAATTAGCAATGAAATAAATAGTATTAAGACAAGAAAATAACTGTTGGATGAAGAACCTGACCAGTACTTAATTGAATTCAAGCAAACTTAATTCTTTTCCAGTTTGGAAGTTTTCAAGAAAATATACAAAGCTAAAGTAGTTCAATGTTATAAATAGTAAACAAACATATTTATAGACTAAGTTGCTCGGACTCGGGTGCATGTATCCGATACGGGGACGGATCCGAGTATCGGATTCGGCGAAATCTAAATTTTAAGATTCGAGGGTGCGGATCTGGATATGGGTACGAGTGCCGGGATTCGGCTAATACAAAATAAAGCTATAAAAATATTGTAAATTTTGAGAGATATTCTGTGAAAAACTTACATGAATATTGTACAACACAATCTTTCATTCTCCAAGATGGACATTATTATTCCATTGTTCTAAATCTGTTTTATTTTTGATTTTGAGAAATCAAAATCTCAATTTTTCTCCCAAATTTGTCGATAGACTCCGGTGAAAGTGTCCGAAGTTAGTTGACCGTATCCGGGATGTATCCCGTCCCGGTATCGGTATCCGTCCCGTATCTGGACGGGGACGGCACCAAAATCGAAGAGTCCGCGCAACTTAGTTTATAGAAAAAAGAAGACACATTAAATTGTACAATGTATACAAAATTTTAAAACGACAAACCAAACGTTCAACAAGAAATAATATTTCCATTCTAATCCATGCATTATTAATACTTACGTAACTAATACCTACATAACTAATCCCTACATAACTAATACCTGCATAACTGATTATTGCATAACTAATCCATGTATAACTCATTATGTTCGAACCAAACGATCCCAAAGGTTTAGAACTATGCTCCATCGGTGTCTTACTTGGAGTGTCAATAAAAAGGACAAGTAAAAAAAGAAAAATATAAGGTAAAATCACTTACTTATAGAACAGTATTTTTCTGGAGAGAATGTAGTAGTCAAATGTTCCTTTACTGAGTACAATCTAAGATATGCAACTAGACGTCTATACTCCAGCTTCTTTTATTAACATATATTACTTATCAAAGCAATTAACTAGTATCAAACATTAACAATTTTCTTTAATTTATAAAAGTGCTTAATGAAAATTTACTCATTCTCCACAAAAAAACAAAAAAGATGAAAACAATTAGATATTTACACTATGCATGTCAACCGCTACTTCACCAGAGCATATCTCAAAATAGAAACAAATACATTGTCGTTAAGAAAACATAGTTTAAGTGTCAAGCTTCTATCCAGAGGCAGTTTCGGCGAACCAAATAGTTTTGACCAAAATCCTGTATGTGTTAAGAAACTCACAGAATATGTATAAATTGTTTATCCAGAATCCAGTAAACCGCCTTTTTTAGAATTCAGAATCTATTCTGGATCCGCAGCTGCTTCTACCCACATCATACTTTACCTTTGCCTGTGGCACCAGCAAGTGTTCCAACCATATAAGGATGAGCAGCCAAACACTACAGAACAGTAGGCATATCATCATTTTGCAAAGTACACACAACCTTCTTCTCAACTGTAGAAATGATATCGACTCCATTTTTGTCATCGTCAATCTTCTTTTCAACGTTTTTAATATTGTCATCAACTTTTTTGAGCTTTCCTTTTTCTTTTATGCTTCTGCTTTTCCTAAAACTTGCCAATGTACTCATATGAGTCATTTTCCTCTCTAGTTCGATATAGGTGCTTGGAGATGTTATTGAGTCCCTTGCTGGGTCGATCTTCATTTCAGAGCATACAAACTCTTCTGGAACCATTGATTACACCTCATTTAAATAAACATCTAAAAAACCAGTCACTGACTAAGAAACAGCAAGTTTTATCTTATGAACTCCAACACCAAAATTCTAAGGTCAATATGCAAAGTCGCCAATCATGTATATATAAACATCTCCCAAAGACAAAAACAAAGCCTTCAATTACCAAAGCTAATACCATCACAGGAGGTGAGAACTGCTTTGCTTACCGTCTAAAATGCAGCTTCAATATAGATATAAAGTCTTCAGATAAGTACCTCTGCAAGGGTTGGCAACATTGCTTTCATCCTTGAAATTCTTCACTTCAGTTGTAGCTCAAAAATGATTTGACTGAAGTAACCGCATGTAATCTTTATCATTCACATATATCAGCCAATTCAACGTCATACTGGAGCCATGAGTCTGGCGGTACTGGAGGCCTAGCCTATTCCCCAAAGCTGCATCGACAAAAGGCATGAACACAAACTTTTTAAGCGTTGGAATCACAACAAAGAAGTCTAAAAATGTGCATTTTCAGCAAGGACTTGTATATGACTCAAATATGGTGGAACAACGAGTTTTCCTTTTTCGCCAACAGGCAAACCTGAACAACTTGTAAGGTTATAGTACAGCAACGCCTAAGGGACAGTAGAATAGAGTGCTTAAGATATAAAGGAAATACTTTCAGTTTATGAAAATGATTACCTTCAATGACAATGTTCATTGTTCAACACCTTTACCATTTTCTTGTCACCCGATCAAAGAGAGGCAAAATAAATTTAAAGAGATATTTATGTACAGATATCAAAAGTTTTCAGATGGGGCTTACCTTGCCACTTCTTACATTCTTGAAATCATTTAAACCTCTCAAGAAGAAAATTTAAAAATCAATTTTGCCTCTTCAGATTCATCTTGCACTATCCACTTTCCTCCTCCTCGTTGTAGTTTATTCTCTGCTATTACAAAATCTACCAGACCCTTCTTTTCATTTCCTGCTTAGAATGTTACCTGGCCATTCTTTTTTGACGGAACCAAGGAGGTGGATTATTGATGCAAACCAAAAGTAAGCAACTCAACCTTGATTTGAGTTCTTCTAATATTCTCCACTCTTAAGGAAAGTATAAAGTTTAGGCAAAAATTCAATTATTGATGTCTGCCCTTTTTTTTCTTTTTTTTTCTTTTTTTTTTGATAAGGTAAAGTTATTGATGTCTGCCCTTATTCTTCTTTTGATTGTTTCAGGCTTGAGAACTTAAACTCTCTTATATCGTGGACTGGTCATTGTTCAGAAGGCTTCTTATAGTCTGTCCATTAAGATGTATTGCACTGCTATGATTTATGTGATCATTCTGGTTATCCTGTGTCTATGAACTCACAGGAAGCAAAAAAAGGTATTAACAAAAAGGATGTACTACAAATTATGGGCCAAAAAAGAAGAATATAACAACCTAGAATGACAAAAACGGACAAAAACTTCCAAAAAGAAACGGCACAAAAATATGAAACCAAGAACGGAAGGAAAAGGCCCAGCATAGTAATCTACCTGAGTATAAGTTACTCTTAGCTGACAGGATTTACAACATTTCATTTTTTTGATAAGGTAAATTGTATTAATCAAAAGGGAGAGAACTCCCGTATACAGGAAGTATATCAAAAAGTAGAGAATTTACATCAGAACATGATTCTCTACAAAAGACGCCCAATCTTCTATACAAATAGGGGCTATATGAGTGCACCAAAAAGCGATCAAAGATAAAATACTATTCTTAAGATGTGAAAAGGTAGACTCAATCCCCTCAAAAGCTCTCATATTTCTCTCCCCCCAAACTATCCACATATTATTACCCTCCCTTAACTTCGAGGGGGAAAGATAGTGATAAAAGTATTTCAGTGCAAAGGTTACCACAACAATGAAGACCAATATTGGTAAGAACAAGCATCAGTCGAAATGGGAGTTGGCTTATAGTAATTCTAGTCGAGGAATGAGTCATCCCCAGAGAAATAATGAAAGCGATAAATTGAGCCAAATTTACCGGCCAGACAGTGCTTTGAAAAGCCTTACCTTTCTTTTGTCCTTACTGGTGGAACCATTCATGCAAACATCTAACAGATAATTAAAGCTCAAAGTCAATGAGAACTCCACTTGTTCATCATGGCGCAAATAGTGCACAGCGAGAGGAAACAAAAGATGAATTTTGGATAATGGATGGTTAAGTATTGCTGTAAGAGGATAATCGTGACAAGTGCAAATAAAAGGAACCTTTTCTGTAAGCTTCAAATCCCCCATAGTACCTTTTCTCTGATGGTATGAACATATCTATGTGCCTTTAACTCACACAAACAATGCCCAATCAAATATACTAAGACAACAAAATTGCATCACAATCAATGTATCAAAATAAGAGCATTTAGTAAAAGCTCAAACAGAACGTGATTATAATTTTAAAAATTGTTATTTGAGTTCAGGAGCAAAACACATTCATTTGCTATAGAAGTAAATGAGCGCGCGCTAACCTAATAAGACTTACTCAAGAAACATACAGAATCTCCAGAATTTATTTGCAAACTTAAGTAAATACAAGCATTTAGTGTATGGATTATGTGAATGTTCCTGTCTCCTTAGAACTCGGTGATATAGTACAAGCCTATAGAACAGAAGGTAAGGTCGTGTGAGGTGCACATTCCTGATGCTTCAAAAGACCACCAAGATCCAAACTCTAAGGAACCAATATCCTAAAGGTTCCAAACCTTCCAAAAGTGATAGGTATGTGCTGCTTCTTGACATGAAAGCTCCACAAGCACACAATTAGGGATATTCTAATTTCCTTATATATAGTTGGCCAAATACATAAAAGCCAGGAAGAGACTATGTCTTTTTACCGCTGAGAAGTTGAATGATGTTATGGTACATACTAAGATATAATATGCTATGCACATGGATTTCTTCCTGCTAACATTCTTACAACTATTATTCGTTTACTCTTAAATCAAGCTCTTTCTAACAACAAGTATCGTAAGTTCTACAAACGTGATATTTCTACTATCTAATTTCATGATGGGAGGGAAGGGAGATTGGTAGAGTCAAATCACATAACTGCTTGGAGATACACCAATTATGGACTATGTATAGATCTATCACATGCTTTAAAAACAAGAAGTGAATCTTCAAATCTGAATAAGTTGGTTCACTATCAAAAAGATAGGCAACCAGGATATTGACACTCTGCGTCATAAAAGTTGATATGCTGCGACGAAATATCTAATAATCTACTCAAGTAGGTTAGTTGATGCATTTCATATAAACAATAGGCTCATGACCAGTATATACCTATATTAACTGTTCAGAAGAATGTGAAGTTCTTCCAACTACTAGAAATATCTACTGCAAACGCAGTATCACTTGCAATATGGCTGATAAATTTGCCAATTAACTTATAATGCAAAAGCTAAACTGACCATACCTTCTTTTAGCAAATCATAATGAGTGACCATATCAACACCGCGTAGAAAAGGTCCTTCCCACTTAATAATTGATACCATGCCTAATAGATAAAATCATACGATTCACTAATTATCCAAAAAAGTAACAGCATGAGAAGCCAGATAAAATTATAATCAACTGTTACTTTACGTTAAGCTTGCTAACACAAACCCAATATCAGGTTTGTACTCCTAAATCCAGTACAGCTTCGCAATCAGACTACTCAAATAGAACAGGTTAGTTTCGGTTGGAGATTCAATCCTTATATCAGAAACCAGATCCCCAAGATCCCCAAATAACTAAAGTGCATGTTCAACCAATTCAAGAAAAATATTATTTATTAACCTAGAAATACAATTGGGTACTAACTAGTAATTAGACATCCTAAAAAGAGTAACACCAATTCGAAAATTGCAACAGATAGAAACTAATGTCTGGAGCTAAGAAACAGACAATAGAAGAATTGAGAGCATTTAGCCGCATTGGGTCCGTTGAGGATTGCGGTCCAGGTAGGAGCTTACCGCTTGACTAATATCACCTTAAACTATTTTTCAATTACATTGCTAAACGCAGAGTTCATAATGGTGTTGGTTTAGAATACACAGTAATTCAATTTTGTTTAAACAATAATTCAAATACATGCTTTCAAGAATCTACTCCTGAATGTACATGTAAATAACAGGTCCTAATATTAACATGCATGCACAGAATCAACCAAGAAAATATCCACACAAAAAAAATGCTCATCGTACTTCATACTGAAGATTTGGTTAGACGTAACAAAGAAAGAGAAAGAAAAAATCACAAGAAAGTAATTATGTAGAATGTCGGATGGTTTGTTTTCACTTCAAAACAAAGTCCCAAAAATTGCATCGTACAACATCTAAAAAATTAGAATATCCACAATGCCCCTGCCCCACCCCTTGCCGTCTAATATAGTAGTAAAACGTCAAAAGATGTAACTGACCCCCAAAATGTGCCACCTACCACTGAGACCTATTGTCCATAACAATATGCATCGAGCTTTTTGCTATTAACTTCTAGTCCATGAATACCTTGAGACGGAGCCATATCTTAAAGTTCATGGAGGAATTCCCAGTATTTGTTTAGCATATGATCATCTGGATGTACTTGATGCCACTTGCCCGTACAAAATATTGCATATGCATCAGCCGCATACCTGGAAAGTTAAGAGAAGCAAAAGAGTTGTCAAGTCAGTTTCTCTTTGTGATGACAAGTTAAAATCCATTAGTTGTGTGCTACAGTGCAAAGCTCATTGTATATATTCCCTTACTTGCCAATGCCATGCAGTTGCGTCACATGAGTCCAATTTTCTCCCAGATATTCTTGAGAGAGCTTTTGAATCATCCGTGCTCTCTTTTTATGTATTCCTAAAGGTCTTATCAACTTTTCAATATCCTCCGGAGCAACCTCTGTAGCAGCCGCTGCATTTGGACAGAGTGTGAAAAACTCTGATAGGACTCTGCGAACCTATTGCGTTGTGGGCAAGTGTTAGTAGAAATCCATAAAGCTGAAACGGAACACAGATATTCTTTCAAATAATATTCAGTATACTTATAAGTAGAATCCTGAGAACAAAGCTATTACACCAAATTTAAGACTCAATAACTATATAGCTCTCATGCTTTTTCAGGAGTATCTGCGCGATTCACTTCTAGTCAACAAGCAACCAAATTGCAGAAGAAGGGGAATGCTAAGGTAATCCTATCTTCTTTCCTAAAGCTTTCAATAATGCTCATAGTTTTGTGGTTTTATGTTGGCTGTTATGGTGTACATTTTTGTAGATAGGTACAACCTAGTCCTCATCTTTTCTACGTCCACATCTTATCAAGCATCTCCTCGTCAAGATGAGTTTGACGATAGCTACTTTTCTTCCTTGTTAAACCCTAAAAAGAAGTATTACGTGGGCACAGTAGAATGATTGAAAAATGATCCAAATGATATCAAAGAGAGAGCCTTTCTCTTGCTGCTCTCTTACTTTCCCTGTCAGAATTTCTTTCTTTTTTTCTCCAGAGAAGAAAAATTATGAATATACCATATATGTCAGCAAGTGTTAACGTGGATCATGCTCATGTTCTAAGCAGTAAGGTACCTTTCAACACAGCTAAGTGTTTATTGGCTGCCCCATACAAAATTGCCTTATTTAGTAAGTTCAAAAACAATCTTTGATCATGAAATAAATTTCAAAGTTTGGTCAGACGGGGCAAAGCACGGTTGACAATGTTCTTCAAGGAGGACATGCTCCATATTATGTATGGGCTACGAAATACTACGTCTGTCCCAATTTATGATAATACTCTTCACTTTTTAATTTGTCCCAAAAAGGATGTCACTTTTCTATATTTAAAAACAATTTAACATTAAAAACTCAATTTTACCCTTAATGAGATGATTCATAGCCACACAAATATGAAATGTCTAAGGCTTGTTTTAGACCACAAATATGAAATGTCTTCCTTTCTTTCTTACCCTCTGTGTAAAGTCAAACTGTGCCACATAAATTGAAATGGAGAGAGTAACAAACTTTGTCATGATATTTAATGCTTTTTCATTATAAATAAATTCAATTGGATGAAGTATTTAACTTACACATTGTTCATGAAATAGGACTTTTAAACTAATGCAAACAATAAAAAGATCCCCAATGCTACTTCAGTTTTGATGCTTGGGCCTATCCTTGCCGATGTATGTGCTGGGACGGCAGTTCCCTCATGGAAAGGCATTCAGAACATCAGAAGCATTTACATTTGTCAAGTAGCTGATATTTTGACACAATAATTTTATTAATAAACTACCTATATATCCCCTTTTTGAGAATGGAAATCTACCTAAAATACCCTTTTTGGGTCTAAAAAATTTTTGCTTCCTAATTGTCCATTGGATGCTGCTTTCACTGTTTCTAATGTAATTATGAGGAATAAAACGTGTTAACATGGCTTATGAGCACAACAATGCCAGAAAAGACCAAGAATACACCTTTTGTTCATGTTCTGTAACTTAATATACAGGAAACTTTATCTAGCCAGATAAACCAAACATCTCAAGAATCAGCGACGGCCTAAATTTCAGTTCATCATCTTTCAAACCATAATACCAAATAAATGTGATGCCACACAGAATTCAATCAATTCCTATAATGTGAACAAGACAATGCATATATTTTACCTCCCTACTTCATGACAAATTTATTTACGACCAATCATAAGTTTGCTGTCTGCTTAGGAATGATTAAGAAAGGGAACAGTGGCTACAATTACCTGCAAGCCAGTGGTGCAATTTAGAAGCATACAGATAACCAACACCCTCCAAGGATCATGAGCATGGTCTTCTTGCAGGAGACAAAAATGGGATCGGGGAGGTATCCATGGGTTGTCTTCAGTCCTCCTTAAATAAGCCTTGTCTCTCTTCTGGGCAGCAGAGAGATAATTTTTCCGCTTTTTTGAGTCTGTTCCACCTCCTACCGTGCTGATCACTGCATTCTCTTTTTCACAATGTGCGTTTTGGAAGTAGGGAGAAACCTTTCTAACGCACTTCTTTGAGGGCAAGTTTGGTCTATCCTTCCCTACCTTTATTTCTTCTCCTACTTCTGAGTTAGCAAAGTAAGGGGAAACCACTCGAACTTTGGCTAGTGATTTTTTGTCAGTTTTTTCATCTTTTTTCCTCACACGCTTTAGAGTCCTTCCTTTCTTCATTTTGGTTTCTCCATTCTCCAAGAGACAAGGTTTCGGGTTTTTTGAGTCAGTTCCACCTCCTACCATGCTGATCACTGCATTCTCTTTTTCACGATGTGCATTAAGAAAGTAGGGAGAAACCTTTTTCCCAGTGATGCAGCTCTTTGAAGGCGAGTTTGGTCTATCCTTCCCTGCCTTTATTTCTTCTCCCACTTCTGAGTTAACAAAGTAAGGGGAAATAACTCGAACTTTGGCTTCTGACTTTTTGTTACATTTTCCATTTCTTTTTGTCACACGTTTTAGGGACCTTCCTTTCTTCATTTCAGTTTCTACGTACTCTGAGCTCACGAAGTAGGGGGAAACAACTCGTACTTTCTGTTCAACACATTCATCATTTACCTTGTCACAATTTGAAACACAAACTCTTTTTGTCTCAATTATTGTTTCATCCATCAGATTCTGAGATATGCAGGGTCTGCTACCTTCTTTCCCAAGAAGCGACAAATGACTCTCAGATCCGGTCATAGAGCCAGATATCGAAGCCTTTTGGATTGTTTTCATCCTATGAGAGAAAGGACTACAAACTTGTGATCCAATGGCATTCTTGTCATCTTCAGTTCTCCTTTTAACAGGACTAAAGTTTCCACTTTTGTATGCAAACTGTGAAAAGATATCATCAATACTAGTAGCTACAACATTATCACCACGCTTTAATGGCAACGAAGCAACAGTAGTAAATCCCTCATCTAAATCACCAGATTGTTTAATATCCTTCTCATTAATATCTTTGCTTGTCACTTCCCACGTGGTATTAGGAGGACCATTCAGGACGGGGTTCACATCCATTTCCCTCTTATCTGGATTTGCATCTGTTTCATAAGTAGAACCAAGTCCGTTTCCTGCTTTCGCATCAGCGATACCACATTTAGCATTTCTCTTTTTCTTCCTTTTGTTACTCTTCTGATGCATTTCCAAAGTAACCTCCACGCACTCAGTCTTGATAGGCTTCACACACAAATCAGAATTAATAGCTTCAACAAATTTACTACTTCCATTCTCCTCACAGTCAAGCCCTTTCTCATCATCAGCATGTTTAGCATTTGTCGTTCTCTTCCTTTTATTACTCCTCTGATCCATTTCTAAAGTACCTAAGCCCTCACTCTTGATATACAAATCAGACATAGCTTTGACGGATTTGCTACTTCCATCCTCCTCACAGTCAGGCACTATCTTGAAATATGGTGAACTGCTTGCCATCTTAACTTCCTCTTCAGGACCCTTAGTGTCACAATAATTCTCTCTCTGCTTCTTCCTTTTCAATTTTCTCCTCTTTTTTCCTTTATTATTGTGCTCCAGAACCAGCATAACATCATTACTGATACCATCGATACATACATCCTGCATATTATCATTACTGGTTTTTGCTTCAGTAGAAACATATTTATCACAACTCAGAGCCGTATTCCTTTTTCTTCTCGCCTTCCTCCTCTTTTTCCCATTATTATTATTATTATGCTCCATATATACACATACATCCTGCATAACATTATTATCACAACTCGGAGCCCTGTTCTTTTTTCTTCTCCCTTTCCTCCTCTTTTTTGCTGTTGTATTTGAAAATCCGTTGCATGATTGATTTACCGAGAATTCCATCCCCAATTTCTCATAATTTATCGTCTTTCTATTTTGAACTTCAACTGTTTGTCCAGAAATCGCACACACACTCTCGGTAGCCGCCATATCTGAGTCTCTATTATGTTATCTTTTCACCGTCAAAATCAAACAAACAAAAAACCCAGTAATTCTAAGGGAAACCCCAGAAAAGGGCTGAGAGAAGAACCGTGAACACCGGCGCTTCGGACGGTGGAATTAGGCGCCAAAATCGTAGTGGGTTAGAGTATCCTGGCGCTTCTCTGATTTTTGGCTTTTCCTAATATATGAAAAGAAAACATAAGTTCATGAAATTATAATCTCTTAATTCTTTAAAAAACTTTCAGCTTCCCGAGGCCGAGGCCGAGGCTCAATGTTTAAAGTTCCTAGACATGTATTTATCTAATTTTTATAAAAGAGTTTTAGGTTTGTTATTAGGAAAAATTAAGTATCGTGTAGTTTTCAAAGTCAACCTTTAAAATTCTCATATTTATTTATATTCTCAACCTTAACTTATCAAATTCTAGATGATTTATCCGATTCTCTTTTATATGTCTCCTTTTTTTAATTTAAAATATTTAATAGTATTATAAAAACACAAATCATAAGTTTGTGATGGGACCGTTCTATTTTTCCACAAAAATGAAGTGTAAAATTGCCACCAATTAAAGAATATTGTCGTTCACATGTTTCCTAATTACTACTTCCTCGAGACGTGAACTCATGTGTACGTCAAATCATAAGGTACACGATTTTATAAAATTAAATTAGTAAATATATTTTGAGTACATAATTATGTATAAAAGAAGATGGTCTAGTTTCTATGGATAATTAATATGAATTTTCATATGATGACTTATTTATCTAAATTTAGACGTTGATCTCAAAAAGCAACAATTATATGGCCATACTCATGCATGTTTTAAAATTACATTAACTTATTTATATAGTACATTAAGTGAACATTTTTCATGGAAACTCTTGTAATTTTAACTTACATATTATAACTTCATCTCTTTTCTCCATCTCAATCATTCTTTAATAAGTGGTCTCATTGTTACTAACATGTGCATTATATCTTAAGAGTATGTTAATGTTGGTGATAAATATCAAGTGATTATGTAGGAAAATAATTCATAAATTTCTAAAGATTATTACCTTAGCCATCGAGGTTATTAAATTTTTTCGACTCTTCAAAAGATACAAAACCATTTGAATTGTCGTTGCCCTTTAAAGGAGCGGGCACCGTGAACTGTAATTGTGAAAAGATTGAAAGATCAGGCAAAGAAGATTTTTTTGTGGGAGTGACATTGTCGGATTCCTTTACAATGGTGTTGTCGTCTTTCCACGTGTTTGTGCATCGGGAGTAGTGTATTGGTAAAAAAGAGTTTAACACGTAAGCAAATTCTTGACAACTCAACTTGCTACGTAGACCAAGGAAAACGCAACAGATAGACTTGATTCTATAAAGAGGTACGGGGCAAAGAGGCACGGTCAATAAACCCACGAGTTCATCAACCACGGGAAACTTAATGACGAAGAAGAGATACGGTCACAGTGAACCCAGACGAAGCTACGGGCAGATTCGAGAATCAACAGTTAATGACATATACTTTACGTAACTCCTATACAACAGTTATGGTTATCCTTTGTAACGCTTCATTAATGTAATAATTAGCCATTAATGAGCAATCACGACAAGAACCAAACGTTATACTAGGAAACCCCTATATAAAGGAAAGAAATGTAACCCATAAGATCATCTGAATTCTCGAATACAATCGACTTTACCTTTCTACATTCTTCAATATTGTTATTACTCAATTTTTCTTATTTATCGCATTACTTTCTTGATTATCAGTAACATGTGTTCATCCTAAAATAGCTTTGGTCAAGGAATCTAATTCTTTGGTTAAACAAATTGGTTCCGTTACCGGGAATCTGATAATCATAGTTTTTTTTCCAATCGATATCCTTTAAACTATGTCGAATTCCAACAACAACAACAACAATGACGATAACAACCAGCAAGAGAATGGAACCCCAGTTCCAACTCCTCGAGGAACCCCACGTGGTTCAAGAGAGTCATCTCCGGAAAGATCTGATAACCATCATAACAATAATGAGCAAACGATAGAGCAGTATCAGATAAAGCAAATGATTGTTGAATATGTGGGGCAAGCTTTGCAAGAGTTTGCAAGAGGATTACCACAGGCACCACCAACACCACTAACACCGCCTCCAAATAATACAATCATCGCGGAAAATCCTCAATTTGGGTTAATAAACTCAGCCAGGGGTGACACTCCAAATGAATCTCTTGAAGCGAGACCAAGTATGACTAATAATTCTGAGTTACAAAATTTGTTGCTAACCATGCAGAAACAAATGAAAGAACAGAACGATCGCATCGAGCAAATTCCTGGAGTACCGCCGATTATCAAAGGCATCGACGTTGATAGATATTCTCAACAGCCCTGGAAGCCAAGTGCAGCGCCCTTGCCTATACCCAAGAAGTTCAAAATGCCTGAAGTTCCTAAATATGATGGAACAACTGACCCACGTGATCATGTGACTGCTTTCACTACTGGAGTAAAAGGCAATGACTTAACAAAACAAGAGATTGAATCAATCCTTGTTAAGAAATTTGGGGAAACACTCACAAAAGGAGCTTTAACCTGGTATTCACTTCTCCCTGAAAATTCTATTGATTCTTTTGCTGAGCTTGCAGATTCGTTTATAAAAGCACACTCTGGTGCACAAAGAGTTAAGAAAAGAATGGAAGACATATTCAAGATAAAGCAAGGAGACACGAAATTACTCTGTGAGTTTGTAGACAGGTTTCAACGAGAAAGAATGCAATTACCCAGGGTGCCAGATAATTGGGTAGCCATGGCATTTGCAAGCAACTTAAACGATAAAAGTTCAGAAGCCACGAGACGACTCAAGGAAAGTCTAAGAGAATTCCCAGCTAAGATGTGGAACGATGTATACAACAAGTATAGTACTAAACTCAGAATAGAAGAGGATATCATTGCTCGTTCGAGAGACGAGGAACATTCCAAATCCAGACGTCCTGAATCAGAGAAAAGATCAGGTAAAAATAGGTACGACCCTTACTTAGGACCCTCGGGATGAGATACACGTCCCATGTTTGACAATACTAGACCGTCGGGAAGAGATATAGGCTCATCTTCGTCTAGATCTAGGAAGGATCGAGATGAACGGTCCAGAAGTAATACCCGAATTGAGGATCATAACTTTAACGTAAGTACTACTGAACTTGTCTCAATACTAAGAAATATGGGAGACAAAGTTAAATGTCCCAAAGAGATGCGGTCGAATCCAAATAGGAGAATTCCATATCAGTGGTGTGAATTCCATAATGATCATGGACACATAACCGCAGATTGTAGATTTTTACAAGGCGAAATAGAACATCTGTTAAAACAAGGCTATTTAACAAAGTTGTTTAGTGATAAAGGTAAACATGCATATATGAAGAACAGGCAGGAGCCTCCAAAGCCTCCCTCTCCGAAGTGAACTGTTAACGTGATACATGTAGGAGAGGAAGTAAATGGAATAGTTAGTCAATTAGCGACAAAGTTCACAAATACCCATGGAAAGCGGGTTCGAGAAGATCCAAATGAAGACAAAATAACCGTTGATGATGCAGACTTTGGTGGACTGATGCTTCCTCATAATGATGCACTGGTAATATCTTTACTTATTCATGACACTAACGTTAAAAAAGTATTGATTGATCCAGGCAATTCAGTCAATATTATTTTGATAAAAGTCGTGGAAGAAATGCTAGTGGAAAATAAAATGATCCCAAAGGCACGATCCATATCTGGGTTCGATAATTCTACAGTGATAACCAAAGGAGAGATTGAACTTAATACTTACGCCGAAGGAGTGGTCAAAAGCACGAAAATTCAAGTCATTGATACAAAGATGGCTTACAATGTCATTTTGGGAAGGCCATGGATTCATGATATGAAAGCTGTCACATCCACCTTACATCAGGTAATAAAATTCCCATCTGAATGGGGAGTGAGACAAATTAGAGGTGACCAACAAACTTCCAGAAATATAAACTCGATAGCACTTCATAACAAAAAAGATACGGGAGATGTTGAAGTCTTCCAAACGGAGGCCAATGGCCAAACAGGTATGGAAAAATCTTTGATCAATCATGTACAAAGGAAATGAATATTCAAACAGGTACGGGAGAAGACACCAGCAAGACAAATCCTATTATCATAAAAAATATGTTGGATTACGCAGAGATAGATTCTGGATCAGACTTCATCCGTGAACCAGAAGAAGACGAGCATATCAAAATGACTGGGGAAGAACTCGAGGTTGTTCTGTTGTCTGAAAAAAAGCCCGAGAAAAAGCTGTATGTTGGCACGAGATTGCTGGAGAGATATGACAGGTATCCCACCATAAGTGATGACTCATAAACTGAATGAAGATCCATCATTCGTACATGTTAAACAAAAGAAAAGAAAGCAAGAAACATTCAAGAATCAAGTGATTGATGATGAAGTCCAAAAACTTTTGAATATAGGTTCCATACGAGAGGTAAAGTATCCTAAATGGTTAGCTAACACAGTGGCGGTACCTAAAAAGAACGACAAATAGAGGGTGTGTGTAGATTATACTGATTTAAATAAAGCATGCCCCAAAGATTCATTTCCTTTGCCACATATAGATCAGATGATTGATGCTACCGTAGGTCATGAATTATTAAGTTTTCTAGACGCATACTCTGGTTATAATCAGATTAAAATGGATCCCTTAGATGAGGAAAAAACCTCCTTCATTACTAACAGGGGGACTTACTGTTATAAAGTTATGCCTTTTGGCTTAAAGAATGCAGGAGCCACTTACCAAAGGTTAGTGACTAAAATGTTCCAAGAACATTTAGGAAAGACAATGGAAGTCTATATTGACGATATGCTTGTAAAGTCAACACAAGCGGAAGATCATCTCCCGCATCTCTCTATTACTTTTGATATTTTACGCAGGTATAATATGAAGCTCAATCCGGAAAAATGTGCTTTCGGAGTGCAATCAGGTAAGTTTCTGGGATTCCTTGTATCTAACAGAGGAATAGAAGTAAATCCAGCTCAAATAAAAGCTATAGAGGAAATACCTGACATTTTATCAAATAAAAAAAAGGTTCAAAGACTGACAGGGAGAATAGCAGCTTTAGGAAGATTTATTTCTAGGTCTTCCGAAAAGAGCTTTAAATTCTTTTCAGTTCTTAAAAAGAAAAATCAGTTCGAATAAACTGAAGAATGTCAACAGGCACTCAGAGATTTGAAGATTTATTTATCAAAGCCACCACTGCTCTCAAAGCCAAAAGAAGGGGAAAGATTGTACATCTACCTGGCTGTTTCAGAAATTGCTGTAAGTGTTGTATTGGTAAGAGAAGAGAAAGGTAAGCAATCACCTATTTATTACGTAAGTAAAACTTTGTTTGATGCTGAAACTAAATATCCACATCTAGAGAAATTAGCCCTGGCTTTAATAATGGCATCAAGAAAATTACGTCCTTATTTTCAATGTCATCCAATCACTGTCGTAACTTCTTATCCTTTAAGAAATATTTTGCATAAACAAGAACTGTTAGGAACATTAGCCAAATGGGCCATAGAATTGAGTGAACATGATATAACGTATCAGCCTAGGACAGCAATTAAATCACAAATATTAGCTGATTTTGTAGCTAACTTTAGCAACGGTATTACCCCTGAGGTAGAAAAAGAGTTACAACTCTTTAACGGAGTCAATCCAGGTCAGTGGACCCTATTTACAGATGGCTCTTCTAACATAAAATGGCCCGGGTTAGGCATCGTCTTAATATCACCCACGGGTGAAAAGATACGGCAGGATATTAAATGTTACCCTATAACTAACAATGAAGCAGAGTATGAGGCTGTTATTGCAGGCTTAGAACTGGCACGGGAGCTGTCAATCGAACAAATCGTAATCAACAGTGATTCCCAATTGGTGGTAAATCAGATGCAGGGGACTTACATCGCTCGAGAAACTCGAATGCAACAATATCTAGAAAAGGCACGAGAACTTGTAAGACAGTTCAAAATGTGGAAGGTAATACAAATACCTAGAGAGGAAAATGCAGAAGCAGACACATTAGCAAACCTCGCGGCAGTTACAGAAGTAACAAATAAAGACAACACCATTGTTGTCCACCTCTTCCATTCAACAATTGACCAAGACAGGAACGAGGTATCTTTCAATAATTTAACTTGGGATTGGAGAAACGAAATTCTCAATTTTTTGCAGAACGGTACCATGCCTGAAGACAAAAAAACAGCTCAAGTGCTTCACCGCAAAGCAGCACGATATTGTCTAGTCTACAATTCGTTGTATCGCAAAATGTTTGGTGGACCCCTAGCTAAATGCCTCAGACCTAATCAGACGGAGTTCGTGATAAAAGAAGTCCATGAAGGACACTGTGAAAATCATACAGGAGCAAGATCCTTAGTAAAAACCTTAATCCGAGCCGGGTATTATTGGCCTAAGATGGAAGAATTTGCAGAGAACTTCATATCCAAATGCGACAAGTGTCAGAGGTTCGCCAACAATATGCATAGACCAGCAGAACTGTTACACTCAGTCATATCACCATGGCCCTTCATGAAATGGGAAATGGATATAGTGGGACCTCTTCCTCCAGCTAAAGGACAGGTACGATTTCTACTCGCACTTACTGATTATTTCACGAAATGGGTGGAAGCAGAAGCGTTCAAACAAGTGCGGGAAAAGGAGGTCAAAAGCTTCTTATGGCGAAACATAATATGCCATTTTGGGATTCCTAAAAAGATCGTGTGTGATAATGGCCCACAATTTATAGGCTCTCAAATCACAGAATTCTTTGAGAGTTGGCAAATTAAATGGATTGCCTCAACGCCATATCATCATGTAGCTAATGAACAAGCTGAATCTACGAATAAAATCATCATCAATAATATAAAGAAGCAGTTAGATAAAGCCAAAGAGAATTGGCTCGACGAATTACCGGCAGTATCATGGGCATACAGGACTACATCAAAAACAGCCACGGGAGAGACTCCCTTCGCACTTGTTTATGGCTCGGAAGCATTAATACCCGTGGAAATCGGCGAGCCAAGCTTAAGGGTTATAACAACTACGGAAGCAGCAAATGATGCCGAACTCCAGACCAATCTGGACTTGCTCGAATCACGAAGGGAAACAACTTTAATACGGATGGCAGCTCAAAAGCAAATCATAGAGCGATATTACAACCGTAAAGCTCATCTCATATATTTTAAGGTTGGGGACTTTGTGCTTAAAAAGGGTTTTCAGTCAACAAAAGAGGCAGGAGAAGGCAAGCTGAATCCGAATTGGGAAGGACCTTATAAAGTCCGAGGCATAGCTGGGAAAGGCACATACGAGCTGGAAGCCATGGACGGCAGAATTCTACCAACGAGCTGGAACGCCATCCACTTAAAGAAGTACTACTTCTAAGGAAAATAAGTACCCCCAGTCAGGTATCGCATGTTCGATTTTATTTTTGAATATTTAAATTTTACTAACTTTTTTAGATGATAGGAAAAAAGCTAGCCCATCACCAGATGATGATATTAGACATGCAAAGACGCGAGGAAATAACACAATTCCCGGTCTAGGGTTACACTTTCTGATAGACGTTTTAAAGGGTTAAGCAGTCATCATCCAAAAAAGTATATACCTTCGAGTCCCGTACATTTTCCTTTTTCAGGGAAAGGACCATAACGAAGGAATAATCAAGTGCTCGAGATCTCATTCTTCAAAGATCAAACACTTGGGGGACTATATAATATGGAAGGCCAAGATGAAGCAAAGAAGACTACTGAAAGTCAAAAGCTCGAGCTTAAAGAACCATTTACCCAGCAAGTCAAGTGGTACGAGCAAAATTAAAAGAACTGAAGACTCTAGCACAAGAACTACAAAGCCTAAACCTTAAGAAAACCTTCGAACCATGTTCAGTTTAAAAGGCAAAGTATTAGCTACGAGGAAGAAATGTACGTCTTTACATTTATACAAAAACTGTTGTAACGAAAACAGTTAAGGGTAAAAGATCATCATCAATGTACTTACTCAAAAATTGTTACGATCAAAAAACAGTTACGAAACCTTTGTACTCATATAGGAAACTGTTATCAAATAAAATAGTTACGGATGAAAAGATCAAAATCCTTGTATTTATTCAGAAAACTGTTATCAAATAAAACAGTTACGAATCACAAAGCATTTTCCTCGTATTTATTACAAAACTGTTGCAAATAAAACAGTTGCGGGTAAAAAACCCAATACTTACAAAAATTATTACTAATGAAAAACAGCTATTTCCTCGTATTAACTCAAAAAAAAATTTACCTATGAAAAACAGTTGCGAAATACAAGTGAGAATCAAATCTGTTAAAAGAAAACAGTTGCAACATGAGTTTTAGATGATAATCATAACACATGTAAAATGTTGTGGAAGTTCAAACAAAAACTTTCCACAAAAACATCCTTAAACATGTGAGAAATTCCTATCACTCTATTGCATTACAATGAAGTTGAGACGTCTTATTCATTTATTATCAATCAAAAAGGACCCTAACTCATAAACAAAGGCTCAAATCTTATACGAACACCGCACCTACTATGAAAAGGTTCGAGTGATTTATGCATTTTCATGCAAAAAGTTAAGAGGTACAAACAAAAACCTCAGAAGAAAAAACATGCAATAAACTTAAAGAGTAAAGCCAAAACTCGAAACAAAAGTCTTCAAATTATATTAATACCAGCGGCTAAGTTAAAACTAAGTACTAACTAGTACTTAGCCGCATAATAATTACATTTTTAGTGCCCCTAAGTTGTCAGTTGGGGACTTTAGACTTTCAAACTTACCCCCAATGGAGCTAGGGGTAACCACACCAATCCAAGTAAAAAAAAGGGAAACCAGATCTTCAATCTTCATGAGGAGGAGAGTTGACTTCTTCAGGAGGAACGACATCAGCTTGAGGCAAAGAGGCATGAGCAGCATGGGTTTCATCAGTGGATGGAGAAAGATCAAGACCTTGTTGGGTCTTCTCCATGGCCTCTTTAGTTTTAGCAATTTCAGCATTGAGGTCGAAACCCCCTTGGCTCATCTCCATCAATGTATCAAGGCGAGAATTCATGTACGCCGGGCTTACATCAACGGCAGCCGCCTCTTCGAGTCATTATAATCTCTTGCCCACACTTGAAGCTCAGCCTTCAATCCATCTTTCTCGGCTTCAGCAGCTTCATGGGCGGCCCTCAAGGGTACAACTTACTCATCCAAAGTTCGGACTTTGTCTAAAGCTTCACGCAATTCATCTTGGGTCCGGGAGAGAGTATGTACAAGCTCACCAGAATATTCCTCCTTCTGCCCTAGCAGATGCTTCAAGTTCCTGATCTCCTCCGAGGCTTGGGACAATTGTTCAGCAAACGAGGATTCAAGAATACTCTTATCCTTATCAGCTTGGCTAGAAGAAGCCCTCTCCACCACCAGCTCCGTTGCTGTAATCCTCAACTGTCTCCTCAAGGTATTCCTCTCCTCTTCTAAAGCATCCATATCTACTCTCAAGCCATCATATTGTGCCTTCAGATTGTCAAAATCAACGTGCAACTCCCGCAACTCTTTCAACTCATTATCCGAATTTGAAACTCTTTTCATAAGTTCTAAGACAATAAGGTGCATCTATAAAATAATAATAAAACAGTTAAACATGGTAAACTGTTTAGACATGAAAAAATGTACATATGTAAGAATAAGCTACACAATACCTTCAAAGAAGTATGCACCACTTCATTAGCCCACGTGAGAGCTGTGTGCCTGGAAAGTTTAGCTTTCTCTTCAGGACCTATCAGAGGCTTAAGCCACACCTCAGGCTCGCCCGTATGTTTCAAAATACTCCCTTCAGCTGGAACCTCAATCCCAACCCTCCGCATCTCCCTGCTGGAAGACCCTACTTCCCTAATGGAAGGCATGAAAGCAGGAATGGAGGGAGCATCAACAGAAATAGACGGTCCAGGAATTGAAGGAGCCACGGGCACAATAGCAGGCACGGATGAATGAGGAATTGAAGAAACCACGGGCAGAGAAACGGTAGAATCCGTATCGGCTAAAGGAGCGAGGATAACAAAAACACGAGGAACCGGCAAAACTTCTTCTTTCGAAGAGTCAGGGAAAACATCAGCTAAGGGAACATCATTAGGAGCGAGATCAAAGCCTTCATGGAACAAATATTCAACAAAATCGTGAACTGGGGACTGTGAATCATTTCCAGAGGATGAGGGTCTGACTGCAAGCTCGGAAGAAAAGGTCTTGGGGGTAGACTCATCGTCCAAAATTACCCGCCTTCTTCGCGACCGGTGCACCAAAGCACCCTCTCTTTCTTCTTCTTCTTCTTCTTCTTCTTCAGAACGGGGGTCACTAACTTTCCTCTTCGAGGAAGATGAACTAGCAAGGATATCCTGAGCCTGAGTCAAAGACATCTTCGGGATAGATGAAGCAGACATCCCACTGGCGGAAAACCCTGTCAAAAAGGGAAAAGTTAAATGAGAATAAAAGTAGGCTCGGGTAAGACAGGAAGTAAGAAAAACTCCACTTACCATGGGTCTTTACAAGCCAACGGTACTTCCCCGCGAAGTACTTCCATGAACTTTCTCCAACAGGAGTGACATGCAACATTTTTTCTACCTAATCACGAATACTGGAGACATTCTCAACAGTATTCATGATTGCTGGAAAGAAAAAATAGATACGGTGTTAATAACACAATCCAAGTCTAATGAAAGAAGAAAATAGATGCGAACCAAAAAAGTACTCATGGGCACGGTTCCACTTCTCAGGGAAGGGAAGATTCTCTTCACCCACTAAATCAGCAGTGGGGACAGCAACATACCGGAGGTACCAACCTCTGTCTTTATCATCACCAAGGGTTACTAACACTCTTTTACTCCGAGCAGCCAGAGTAAAAACCCCTTGATGAAACAAGACAGGAGAATATAAATGAATAAAATGATTGAAAGTAAAGGGAACTGAAGCTAAATAAGCCAAAACTCTCAGACACGTGACAACTCGCCACACCAGCGGACCAACTTGTCCCAAACAGATATTTAAAAAATGGCAGAACTCGATGATGACGGGATCAATGGGAGATCTAAACCCTAATGTAAAAGGATATGTATAAATAAAGGAATAACCAGTCCTATAAGACGTTATCCTTTGATTACTATTCAGGACATAGACAGGGAAATCAGACTCCCAAGAGCACTCCCTACGGACAAGAGGAACATGACCTTCAGTGATAATAGTTGAATATCTCTCTACACTATCTAAAGAAGTAGACTTATCTACAAGAACTGGGGTTTCCCTAGTGAAGACAAACTCGGCATGAATAATCTCGTCAACTTTGGGTTCACGAAGATGATCATCCTTACCCCTAGATGAAGAATGAGAAGATCTAGCCCTAGGAGAAAGCAAAGACCTAGTAGAAGGAGGAGAAATAATTTGGGAAGAAGAACCTCTGGTGGAAGCAAATCCCAAACTCCTTAACATATCCCCTCTGACTCCTAGTAGGAGCAGAAGAAGATGCTAAATTTTCCACATCTATTACCTTCTTAGGTTGATTTGATGAAGACATCCTTACAAAGACAATAGAAAATTCTTTACAAAGGAAGAGACAAGTTAGAAAATGTTCCGTGAAAGTAAAGAAAGGAAGAAGGGTATTTATACATAGAGACAACCGTCAAAGCGTGGAAAAACAATGATGGGAAGTCATAATCAAAGGTGTCACTTCGAGACTGACGCAGCCGCAAAAATCCCTAAAAGGCGCCGGGTCATTGCAGAACCAATCATAAAAGGACGCGTGGAAGAAGCATTAAATGGAAGTGACAAAGGACGCATGTGTTCATAAAAGGATACAATGTTTCGGAGAAAAGCGACGACAAAATATTCCCGCCATAAATGCGTATCCACTTACCAAATATTAGTCGACAAATATATGGTAAGTGGGGAGACTATCTGTATTGGTAAAAAAAAGTTTAACACGTAAACAAGTTCTTGACAACTCAACTTGCTACGTGGACCAAGGAAAACACAACAGATAGACTTGATTCTGTAAAGAGGTACGGGGAAAAGATGCACGGTCAATAAACCCACGAGTTCATCAACCACGGGAAACTTAATGACGAAGAAGAGATACGGTCACAGTGAACCCAGAAGAAGCTACGGGCAGATTCGAGAATTAATAGTTAATGACCTATACGTTACGTAACTCCTATACAACAGTTATGGTTATCCTTTTAACGCTTCATTAATGTAATAATTAGCCATTAATGAGCAATCATGACAAGAACCAAACGTTATACTAGGAAACCCCTATATAAAGGAAAGAAATGTAACCCATAAGATCATTTGAATTCTCGAATACAATCGACTTTACTTTTCTGCATTCTTCAATATTGTTATTACTCAATTTTTCTTATTTATCGCATTGCTTTCTTGATTATCAGTAACCCGTGTTCATCCTAAAATAGCTTTGGTCAAGGAATCTAATTCTTTGGCTAAACAAGTAGTTGGAGTTAACATAATCTAATCGATCATTCATAAAATAGTAACTTTTAGTTGGTCTAAAGAAGTTCTTTCACTTTTCGACTAAATGTGTCTAACGGGTCGGGTTGACCCGGAACCGGACCGGATCGATATGTAAGGGGCCGGGTGGGGCTGGGTAGGCAGGGTAGAGGGTGTTGGTCCATTTATTTAGGGTACCGGTTAACCGGACCGGTCAAACTCGGTCAAAGTGAACAGTACACTTTACCTGGTTAACCGGCCTGGACCGGTACAACAGTAATTTTTATTTGTTTTTGTTTTTTAAATGCTGGGGCCCCATTTATCCGTTGGCAACGGTCACCTTGGCAGGGAGTCGTTGCCCAGCGACAGATTTGCACAAATGGCCCATTTTGGGCTTTTAAAAAAAAAGAAATTAACACTTTTTCAATTTACAAATTTAACCTTTTCTAAAACCATAAATACACCCCCATCTTCTTCATTTCTTCACTCATCTCTCATTTCTCAATCTCAAATCTCAATTTCTCATTTTCTCTCATTCAAGTTAAATCATGCCTCGTGATTCTAGAGTGCGCTCATATGTTTGGGAACGCTTTGATGTGGTAGAAGAAAATAAAGAAGTTTATAAAGTAAAGTGTATGAATTGTGGCATAATCTTAAATCTTCGTCCAAAGTGCACAGGTACATGCTGTTTAAGGAGGCATATGAAGAGTTGTCTTGAGCGTCCACCAGAAATTCGTTTGATTAATTGATTTGAGACAATTTGTGTTATTTTAATATTGTTAGACGTATTATGCGTTAATTCTTAATGTTTTAGTTTGTTATTTTAATATTATTAGACGTATAAGTGCAAGTTGCAACTTTAATTTGAAGTATTAAATGTAAATTTTAATAGTTTAATTTGCAAGTTTTAGTTTGTTATGGGATACTATTATTAGACGGTACCAATTATTTAATGATATATTCAAATATAAGAATTTTAAAGTCTTTGCATCCTTTATTCAACCACTATTTTTATAAGTTTGTTTTTTTGTTTATATTTTTATGAGAGTTATAACAAATACAAACAAAAATTAAAATAAAACATATTGTAACCGGCCCGGCCCGACCCGTTAAACCCCTAACCCATACGGTTTAGTTTTTACTCGGATTAACCCGAACCCGTTAAACCCGTTAAGAATAACCCGTAACCGGCTCAGTACCCCTACCCGTCCGGTTCAATAAAACCCCAACCCAGCCCAGCCCAACCCGGCCCACCCGTTAGACACCTTTATTTTCGACATGATTATTGAAAAGTATTGCTTGGATAAGGACTTAATCAGTATTTGATGTTATTAATAAAGACATGTAAATAAATAAAGAATATAATATAAATTTAAAATGGTATTACCTCTTCTTCAGTTAATATTTATAGTCATAAAAACAACTTCATGTCTTGGATTCTTGTGCGTTGTTACTGAACCTTATCGAATTAGTAATATTATTGTCATCGCATCCAATGAATAAGGAAAGACATTAACTTGGTTCCAAATAAGAAAAAAAATGGCGCTGACAAGGAAAATAAGGAAGATACTTTGATTTTGGCGTTCTCAACTACAAACATGTATGTCTCTGATCTATTACTACTTTTTATTATGATTCAATCAAGAATTTTTCTTTTCAATTTGTAACTTTATTGGAAGTTAGGAAGTTAGAAGCTAATTATTATTGGGACCTTATTGTAATTACTAGAAGTTGAGGGTCTCTTTTATTATTTTTGATTTTCCTTATTAGTTTGTATATACAGAGTTAGTTAGTACTGTAATAATCAGTTGGAAAATATCCCAATTCTCTCTTCTTCTTCCTCACGCTCATGGTTCTCTCTAATGGATAAGTTTTTACATGGTATCAGAGCCATGGAGAATGATCCGTGAAGTCGCGTAAATTCTCCAAGTAATTGATTGTTCAATTCACTCTCCTAATCTTTGCTTCAAATTCTCTGTTTTTTTTTAACTTGAGAAAAATTGCTATCGAATTGGTGCGTTAATGGCGGCAGAGAGAATCGATCATACACATCCACTCTTCCTTCAACCTTCAGACACGCCTGGATTGGTTCTAATTCCAATTCAGCTCAAATGATCGGAGAACTATGGATTGTGGAACAGATCGATGCGTCTTGCTCTTAAAGCTAAGCGGAATCTATGGTTTGTAACAGGAGCTTGATCCAAGGAATAGTTCGATAAGAATCTCCATGAGGAATGGGAAACTTGTAACGCGATAGTGCACATCTGGATTATGAACTCTGTTTCGAAGGATTTGCTTAGTGGGATCATTTATGCATCAGATGCACATGCAGTTGGGAAAACCTACGGGAGCGATTTGATAAGGTAAATCAAGTGTGTATCTTTCAATTACACAGAGCAATTTCGCGATTATCTTAAGGAGCAAATTTTGTAGCTATGTATTTTACCAAATTGAAGGAGCTATGGGCAGGGTATGATGTATTAGTACCATATCCGAATTGTGGTTGTCCAAAAGCTAAAGAGCATATGACTCACTTACAGCAATAAAGAGTTATGCAGTTCCTAGATGGACCAAATGATACATATGATCGGGCTCGTAGACAAATTTTAATGAAAACCACTGAACCAACACTTAATCAGGCATATGAACTTATAACACATGATGAGAGTCAACTATGTGCAAGAGGTGTATTTATAGGTCATAAGACATATCCATTAGCCATGCAAGAAGGGAGAGGTCAAGGCTTTAGTGGAAGAAAACCATATCTGCAATGTGAACACTGTCGTATGAGAGGACATGCAAAGGAAAATTGCTACAAGACAGTAGGATACCCTGAAGATTTCATAAGAAGGAAAGGATTTCATCCTAAGGGGATTCTAACTGATGCAAATCGTATGGAAGGTTATGTGAATCATGAAGAAGTATATGTGGCTCAAATCTCACAAGGAGTATCACAATCTAAAGGATGTGATCATTTTTTGACAGAAGCACAGTACCAGCAGATCCTAGACTTGCTTAATAAAGACTCACCACCAAGTGACATTAAGACTCAAAACCAAGCAACTGCTGCAGGTATAATCACTGCATCATCTTCAAGTGTGCATGTTTCAAACAAATGGATTGTAGATTCAGGAGCAACACATCACATTTTTTTTTGACGAAAATTTACTTTTATTCCATCAAAAAGCTGTCATTACATAGCTAGATTAACGCTGAGCGTTAATCTCTCATTTCAATTACAAGTATACCTATATTAAGTGAGCATACTACAATTCTATACTAAGGCATGTTATCTACATATTCTAACCCTGGCCCCCATTTAATTTTCTTCCTTCCTTGTATATGTATATGCATTGCAATCTCCTTGCATATTCCATCAATATTTTATCTCCCTTTGTTGAATCTCATCTCATTTCTTTCACGCCATATGCAATACACAACCATTGCAAAAGCTGCCGTGATCATCTTTTCTTTACAGTCTTTCTTCTTTGCGATGCTGTTGATCCAGTTCAATTCATGCTTCTATTCCTTTATCTGTCTTGTGTTTCCCAGCCATTTCAAAATCCTCTCCCACAGTTTGTTTGTACACTGGCAACCAAAATATAGATGCTCAAACGTTTCCTCATCTTGCCCATAGAATACACACTCTGCTTGCACTTGTATGCCAAATTTAGCAAGCCTATCTACAGTTGCTATCCTTTGGTTAATAGTCAATCAGAGGTGAAACTTGAATCTTGGATGAATTCGTGAGTGCATGTGTATATTTTTCCATTCCACCCTACTGAATTGAGGCTGCAGCTGCACATATGCCTTATGTATCTGGAATTTACATTGCCTCTCAAAATTACCTAGAATAGTTGCAATGTCATGTTGATCTGTCCTCATCTTCAGTACATATTCTTTTGTCTCAATAATCTTCCTCACCACCCATGCTGCAGCTTTAGGTGTGTGTATATCTTCAATCCTTCTGTTCTTTATGTAGTAGGTATGAGCCTATCTAATCCATAATGCATCCTTCTTTTTAGTCAATGCCCACAGGTGTTTCATCACTGGTGCTTTGTTCCAAATCTTCATATTGATCACATTTAGTCCACCTGCTACTTTAGGTTGGCATATTTTGTCCCATGTTATTAGAGCTTTTCTGGAAAAGTCATTTGATCCAGTCCACAGGAATGTTCGGCAAATAGTCTCTATCATCTTCATGATCTTCTTTGGAATTAAGAAGATTTGTGCCTAATATGTTTGTACACCAAATAGGACTAATTTGATTAGCTGCACCCTACCAGAATATGATAACATTCTTGTTGACCAACACTTTACCCTGTCCGTGATTTTCTCGACCAAAGGAAGACATTGATGTATATTCAACATCCTCGTAGACAATGGAACTCCCAGATATTTAAAAGGTAGACTACCCTTTTCATATCCAGTAAGTTGAATCATTTCTTCTTGAATTTGCTGAGTTACCCCAGCCATATACAGTGAGCTCTTCTCTGCACTTGCTTGTAGTCCTGATGCCTTTGAAAATTTATCAAAGTATTCTGCAATGCATTAATTTATTGTTTGTCACCCCTGCAAAACATTAACAAATCGTCAGCAAAACAAATGTGTGTTACTCCCAGCTTCTTGCATTTTGGATGAAACTTGAACTCTTTCTACACTTTCAATGTATTCATCTCCCTCTGCAAGTACCCCATAGCAATCACAAAAAGGTAAGGAGACATTGGATCTTCTTTCCTAATACCTCTTCTAGCAGGGAAACGCTTTGTGAGTCCTCCATTAAGTGTTAATGAATACGACACTGTTGTCACACACTCCATAATCCATCCAATGCACTTCTGAGGAAAACCAAGATCAGTGAGCATATATCTTAAGAATTGCCAATCAAGTGAGTCATATGCTTTCTTTAAATCAACCTTGATAATACATCTTGGTGATACTCCCTTTCTGTTGTAGCCATTAAACAATTCATGACTAAACAAAACATTATCCACAATGCTTCTCCCCTCTATGAAAGTTGATTGTGCTCTTCCAATTATGCTGTCTATTACTTTCTTTATCCTTATTGTTAATATTTTTGCAATAACTTTGTAAACAGTAGTGCAGCAGGCTATTGGTCTATAGTCTTTCACAGTAGTAAGAGCTGGTCCTTTGGGAATCAATGTTATGGATGTGCAATTCCAAGATTTCTTCATCTTGCATGTCTTAAAAATGAATCCCATTGCTTCATATACCTCTTGTCTGACTTCATGCCAATGCATTTTAAAAAACTCGACTGGAAATCCATCAAATCCTGGTGCTTTGTCATTTGGCATGTCTTTCACTGCTTCATCAATTTCTTCATGTGTTACTTCCTGTATTAAGTCTAATTGCTGTTGTATTTATAAGCATACTCCTTCTTTGATGACTCTTGAATTTGGACATGGTTTAATCCCAGTACCTGTCCCCATGAGCTGCTTAAAAATGTAATAAATTACTTTTCTACTTCTTGAGGTTCTGTAACTCTAATTTCTCCTGCATTGTAAACAGAAGTTATTGAGTTCCTGCTTGTTCTCATCTTCAACTTAGCATAGAAATATTTGGAGTTTGAATCTCCAAAGTCTATCCAATTCACTCTTGAGTTCTGCCTCAAGATTCTTTCCTCTATTATGCTCCACTTCTCTAATTCCTGTAATGCCAATTTTTCTTCCTCAATCAGTTCTTGGTTTAAGGGACTGATCTTCAGACTATTTTGCACATGTTCTAGCTTCTGTCTAATTTGATTCAATCTTCTCTCATAGCTTGTCATCTCCTTATTCAATCCCTTTGACACCACTTTCAATTCCTGAAGCTTTTTCCATATACTATCCATAGGAATCCATCTTCTGCCTCCATATATCCTCTACCATAAGTTTGAACTCTTTGTGTTCCATTGTCACCATGTACATTTTAAATGGTTTATGGTATATGTTCTTCCTTCTCCATATTTGAATCATTATAGGAGAGTGATCCGATACTCCAAGTTCCAAACAAACAGCTTCCACATGTCCATATTCTCTGATCCAATCAAAGTTATCAAAAGCCCAATCAATTCTACTGTATACCCTATCGGCTGCTTGTTGTTTATTGCACCAAGTATAAAAACATCCTTTTGTCTTCAAAGGGGTTAACTGTATAGCATCAATGCACTCCTTAAACTCCTTTATTTCATTCATAGTAACTGGCTGTCCCAATCTATCATCAGTACTCAGAATACTATTAAAATCACCACTTATGATCCATGGAATTTGTGTCAATCCTCCCATTCTTTTCAATTCTTCCCATAAGTTTGTTCTCTCCTGTATCTTGTTTCTAGCATACACCACTGACAGGATAATCTGGCTCCCAGTTATTGTATCAGTCACTCTACAGTGAATGCATTGTTCATGAACTTGCATCACATTTACTGATACGTTTGACTTCCATATCAACCATACTCTACCATTTTCAGCTTTAGCATAATTCCAGCAATATCCCCAATCCTTTGCTATTCTATACAATATTGTTTTTGCCTTTTTTTCTTTAACTCTGGTTTCCAGACATCCTAGGATATCTATCTTATTCTTTTGCAAAAAGATTTTCAACTATTTTTGCTTATAGGTCTTGTTTAGCCCCCTTATATTCCATGTTCTTATGATCATGGAGGGTGTTGTGTAGGATCATGATCCATGCCCCCTCCCTGTTCTTCTGTGTGTCCCATCTCACCAGCATTGTGAATCTATTTGGACCTATATTCCTGCCAAGTTTTCTTAGGGAGTTGTTCTGTTCTTCATATTCCCCTGTACCCAGTACCATTTTTCCTCTTTGGATTGTGCTACTTTGATGTGTCACCTTATCATCTTCAATAGGATTCTGTATTTCACTTGTTACTTCATTCTTCTCTTCCTTTCCTTGTTGCTCCTTTGGTTTCCACTCTTGAATGATCCTCCTTCTTCATCCTCTATTTCTTCTTCTAGGCATTTGGAATTCTTCATTCTCCTCCTTTTTGTTCAATTTCCAGCACTCAATAATCTCATGCCCAAAGTGTAAACATTCAGTACAAAACATTGGCTTCCATTCATACACAATTTCCTGTTGCTTCACACTCGTAGGAGTCATGATTTCAACTGTCTCCACCAATGGTTTTGTTATATCCACTTTCACTAGTACTCTTGCATGGAGATCTTCCCTAAGTCAGCTGTGTATTTATCTGTATACATTGACAATCCTACATCACTTGCCACTTTACTCAAGGCATCTGCAGTCCAGTACCCAACTGATATGCTAGGTAATTGAATCCAAAGTGGAATAGTGGTGATACACTTAGGATCAAACTGAAAATCTCTCTCCCAATTCTGCAATATCAGTGGCTTGTTGTGATAAGTGTAAGGTCCTGCTTGAATTACAGCTTCCTTGTCTTCCCCCTTTTCAAATCTGAACACATAATATCCATCATGATGATATAGTACTTGAGGCTTGTCTACAAAGTCCCAAGCTGTTTCAATGTAGTTCACCATAGATTTCTCATATGGTGTATCCCACAGTACATATCCAATTAACGCATTATCCCAATAATCCTTCAGTTCATTCATATCTTTTTCCTCAATTTGAATTATCACCTTACCTTCTCTATGGCTTGGTGGTACATAATCCGGCCTTAGCCCCATTTGAGAGCTCCTATTCTGCATTCTAACCTCTTTTGCATGCACTGTTCTATCCTTTCCCATTTCTGTATTTCCCAGATCTGGCTCTGTATCTTGTCTCGATGACCCAACTTCAGAGAATTGAAGACACTTTGGGCTCGTTGGTATCTGTTCCTTGCTTTTCTGAGGTTCAATTACAGTAGTCGCACATTTACTGTTCCATTGGTTCCTGTTCATCTCCTCCCTTTCAGTTAGCTCAATGTACTCATCAATTAGTTTAAAACCAGCTGGTAAGAATCTTCCAAAGGTTAATGGAGTAAGGGTTTGTGTCACAGAGTTCACCGGCGTAGTTGCACCGGCTGTCGTCGCTGCTTGTCTTCGCTTCCTTGCCATCAGAGGTGCACGTTAGCCTGCCTTGGCTTATCATGCCCAACACATCACATATCATCTACTTTAGATTTAATGAGTGATGTAAGAAGAATAGATGACAAGACACAAGATAAAGTAACATTGCCAAATAGTGTTACTACAAAAATTGAACATGTGGGAAGTTCATATTGTCAGACGTTGATAAACTGGAGAATGTTCTACATGTTCCTGATTTCAAGTTTAATCTAATGTTAGTGTCCAAGCTAACTATAGATATAAAGTGTGCTGCCACCTTTTTACCTACACTATGTGTGTTTCAGGACTTTTACAATGGCAGGGTGAAGGCAATTGGTAAAGAAGATGAAGGTTTGTATATACTGAAAGGAATATGAATCAGACTTTTAGTAGTTAGTGTGGATGTGAAAGGACAAAGTGGTGAAACAACATGTTTGTGGCATGAGAGATTAGGCCCTGCCTCCTTTCCTGTTATGCAACATGTCTCTTTTTTGCAAAATAAAGTAGAAAATGATATGCAGAATAAATGTATTGTTTGCCCTTTAGCTAAACAGTCTAGACTTAGCTTTCCTAATAGTGAGAAAGGAGTACTAGAGCTTTTGAGTTGGTTCACATGGATGTAGGGGGACCGTATAAGTAGAGCACTCATGATAGGAAACATTATTGTCACTACCCAAATTCCCAATCTTAGGGATCGTGATGGCGCCTAACACCACACTTGCTAGGCAAGCCAATGTTAGAACTTATGTAATGAATTTTCATTAAAGTCTATTTGATTTTAGCAGAACAATTCAAAGATAAACTAAAATTTATTACTTCCACTGCACAAATCCACGAATAAAATAATAAAATAATAAGTGAAAAAAATTAAGCCGAGCTACTAACTAAATATATAAACATAAAAAGACCCCAGGGTCTGGTGTCACAATTCATGAACCACTAAGAATACTACAAATAATGGGCTGAAAGAAATAATATAACTGTTTTGAGTGTAATAAAACAGTGTCAAGAAAATAAGGAGAAGACTCCAGGAATCTACGGATGCCAGCAGATCTACCTCGTGTCTCCGAATGATGTTGTCTGTTACTAAAAATCTCCTAACTCTAGCCAGTACCTGGATTTGCACAAAAAAATGCAGAGTGCAATATCAGTACAACCGACCCCATGTACTGAGTAAGTGCCGAGCCAAACCTCGACGAAGTAGTGACGAGGCGACGGCGGGGCAATTATAACATAACCTGTGACAACATATATATAATAAAGCAAGAAAGAAATTCTAAACTAACAAAAACAATAAACTGTAATAATAAATAAGATAACTCAACTGCCTTTACAAGGTCTCAGCTATAACCAAATTCTCGCACAAATTTCTAAATTTCCAAATTTCCACTTTAAAATAATCGTAAGTGCATACTATGAAAAATAGTAAAGTACAACAGTAAGCTTTCCAAATCTTTGCATTCAAAATCAATAAAATATAAGTGTCCTCCCTTATTGCTCCTTGTTACGGCGTGCAACCCGCTCTCACCTGTCCACCCTTATTGCTCCTTATATATATATATATATATATATATATATATATATATATAT
>ML297095.1:1065-83386 GCA_005239495.1 Nicotiana undulata | reverse complement strand
CTTATGACCCACCCTTATGACTTCGGCCGATAGTCTTGTCCGTGTCGGTTATATATATATAAACATGCATTTGAATTGAGTTGGGATCGTACGATGGTGAGTTCAGAAACGATACTGAGTACTGGAAAGTGAACAATTAAGATAATAAGATAAGACATTTCAGATAATGAGAAAGAAAACAAGTGATACATATGATCAGCTTACAAAGAAAGGTTATGTTTGAGATTAGTTACCTGTTTGTTGATTACATGCCCATATACTTGATGTATTTTCTCACATGATTTATTGCTCGGCGTGTACCTTATTTTATTATGTACTGGACCTTAGTGAGTATATATTCTACCTCTCGTCACTACTCTTTACGAGTTTAGACGGGATACTCACTGGGTACATATTTGTTTATATGTACTCATGCTGCACTTTCTTTTCTTTTCTGCACTTGGTTGTGCAGGTCTTGAGGCTGGTCCGTCTGGTCGTCCGTCTGCTGATAGATACTGATCGCGGTGTCGCTCCATACGGTGAGCTGTCTTCTTGGCGTCATCCTGACAGCACCTCTGGAGCCTTCTAGTTTCATTTTGCTCAGTCTTTTGTTCCAGACTGCGGCTTGTATATTTTTGTATATGTATATTTCAGTTGTTGTATCTATGTAGCCGCCCGTTGACACTGTGACACTAGTCCTGGCACACACTTGTTGTAGTTATGTTGGGATTCGGGGTTGTACATATTTGGCCTAGCTGTGGTTCAGCTTGTATCTACGGCATTACCTCATATCGCTGCTACATTACGCATTTTATTTGTTATAAATTGTGAATAACTAGAATAAACGAGTTTCGGGGTAGTAACTCCTGGGGATTTATATGTTGGTTTGCCTAACCTCGTCGTTAGGTGCCATCACGACCTGAACCAGGTTTTGGGTCGTGACACACTGCCCAGGATCCTTGAGGTATTTAGGGAACTCTGACACACCCGGACATGAGAAAGGCTATGACTTTGGCATTTGAGGCTATGGAAAGTTTGATACTTGGGCTTGCTTCAGGCTCCCTATAGTGTAACTTCTTCTTTTTTCTTTATCTATTTATGTAATTTATTCATCCGGTCTGTAAAAATTATTGTAAACAAATATTGGGGTTGGCTAGTGAAATGGAGAGGGTAGCTATGTAGTTTTATCAATGTTACTTGGGAGAAACCATGCCTTAGGCTTTTTTCCCTATATCTGCATTAGAATCCATGCTTAGGACTAGCATATTCATTAAAACAATGCTAAACATGCATTAGATATCATGTCTTCAAGGCTTTCATGTTTACTGCTTTAAACGTACAACATGTCCTTAATTTATACGTATTCTCACCACTTAGAGATCTTGCTCTTAGGATAATCAATGTAAATCGTTGCTACATGCGCATTCATAAATCATGCTTAACAACTCTGTAATTCTCTATGAATTTTAGAAATCATGCTCTAGGAATCCGGTACATCCTGAAACTATGTCTTAACCTTTCTGCATCTATATGTGCATGTTAAATATCATGTTCTAAGACATTTTTTTGAAATGCCTAGTTTAAATACTGACTCATGAAAGAGGTAAAAGCAGTGTCGCATCTAAATGCCTGTTATTAATAAAATTTGTTATAATCTCTATATTCTAAGATTTACACCACTTAGAATAGCATGTTTTAAGTAAAACAACTTCTGAACCGTTGTTAACAATTCTGGTAAATATTATGCACAATCCCACACCTAGGCAAGCCTTAGGTAATCAATCTCTTTAATAAACTGTAACACTTTTTGGTTGTGTTTACTGCTTAAAGATACAAGCTTAAAAATCAGTAGGCAAACTGATTAGGGCCCTACTTCTGAGTTTATGAAATAAAGCTGCATATTTCTGTGCATTGGTGTTCACTTAGATATCCTGTCTTAGGATCCTGTCTAATAAACTGTACTTGTTTGTGTTTGAGACGTGTTGCCTATGTGTATTATCTGTGGAGGTAAATCTAGGCCTCATAACTGCTTTCCTGCATTTATCTGACCAGTCCTATTTGTTCTTTCCTGTCGCTTAGAATTTTATCCTTTTAACCTTAGGGATTTTTCTAGAATTGCCTACATCTAGAGGTTCTAAACTCCTCTAGGACCGTAAGAAAGGGACAGGTAACAGCACGCTTAGAGTTCGTTAAAAACTCGCTTAATAACCACTAAGGGGTGGGTTAAAGGGTAGATGTGGATATGATGATCGGTGCACTAATTCCACGTGTAGCCCCTCATTGAGGAGTAATTACCGGGCATTACATTGATGTGATCCTATAGGATAAACAACTTAGGAGGTCCCTTATCCCTTTACATATGTGTGATTAGACCATAAATCTTTTAAAATTTATTACATATGTGTGCTTAGACTGCGAATCTTTTCAAACCCCTATTTGTTTGCACGGGTATACTTTGACTGCCTATTTGCTACTTGTTTAAATTCACAAAGCTCGTTTGGCCGGGAACCACAATTGTGGACTTTGAGGGGTGCCTAACACCTTCCCCTTGAAGTAATTTCAAGCCCTTACCCAATCTCTGGTTATTCAATAAGTGTTATTGTGACCCTTAATAAGTGCCCTAACGCACCTTAATTGTTAGGTGGTGACTCTTCAAATCCTTCACATCCCTTATCCAAAAAGGAAATGAGTTGTCCAAATAATGTCCAAACCCCGACAAATCCGAAAGGAGAGGAAAAAAAGGGGGGGCGACAGCATGGCGACTCTACTGGGGATTCTTAGTCTTTTACCATTTCAAATTGCTTTGTGAATTTGTCTTTACTTTGCTAATATTTGCACCCTTCCCTTTTCCCCTTATGTGTACTTTAATTGTCTATTTCTTCCAAGTATTTATTTTTTCCAAGAACAGAACTGACACGTTTCCTTTGTGTCCCTTTGTAACTGCTTTAAATTATAACTGCTGTATTTAAGGCTTTTATAACGTGCAAATACATGACAACATGCCTTTATTGCTTATTTATTATTGCATAATCATGCACAACATCATATTCCACTCGTGCCTATACAAATCCTATAACAACGCTTGATGAGTGGTTGCGCTCTTTCTATTTTATATAACCCCCTAAATTCGGAAAAAGGCTTATTTGCAGTAAAACCAATCGATCAGCGGTGCAGTCGATGGTTCCGTGTCTTCCCCCTTGAGTTGTCTGCTCAAGGGTACCAGTCTAAAACCCATAGAAATCTTACTCTGTTATATTATGCATGCATCATAGTCAAACCTAGCTGGGTTAATGTGTCGTCCGCACAATAACCCTTTAAGATAGCCTTGTCCAAAGTACACTTGGTTTTCATAATCCCAACGGACGCAATCATGTTTTGTGCATTTATTTGGGGAAATAAATGCTTGTATGCTAATCATAAATGTATACATAGTCGAGTCTGGCGAGGGTGAGGGCCTAACTATTTTTTGTCTTGCAGAAAATGAGGCACGAGGTCCCCAAATTCGGTATGGTTAGCAATATCCCTCAAATGCTCCTGAACTGGTGGGAGGATCTTCCCTCCAGTGATAAGAAACATGTCAAGAAATACCTAGCAAATCTACCCTCACCTTATTTTGGGATAGAGAATGAGCTGTATTCTGCTTTGGGAATATTGAGATGACACCGCTTCTAGAAGAGATAGGAGGACTAGCTGGGTTAGTCTGGGAAAACCGTGGGTTGTTGGTGCCTGAGAACCGCACAGGCAAAGGTTTCTGAAAATGATGGAATTGAATAAGAATGCGGAGTTAGAGTGTCTGAAACAGTCATACATACCATTCGAGTACTTATACGAAAGGTACGACCACAACAAATAATATCGTACCTATCACGACGAATTTGCCATTACATCTCTGGGCCTATCCACCGTAGGGTATTTGTATTCATTGCATGCTTTCTGGGACTAATAGTGTTTCCGACAAAGAAGGAAAGGATTAACACTAGGTTAGCCATGGTAACTATGGCCTTGATAGAGGGGATTGACGGGAAAGCCTTCAGCAAAGTCCCGATAATCATATCACATATTTACCGAGCCTTGGAACGTTGTCAAAAATGAGCTAAGTATTTCGAGGTTGCAATCTGTTACTGCAACTGTGGCTCTTAGAACATCTCCGAAAAGGCCAGTACCGTCAAGAATTTATGCGAAGGGCATGGAACGATCACATTGCTTTCCATCACCCTAAGCGGATGACATATATACCCGACAGATTGGCTCAGCCGGAGACTGCCAAGGAGTGGGTAGAATTCATTGATAACCTAACTGAGGAGAAGATACAGTGGATGTTCGAGTAGTTTCCAACAAACGAATTCATCATCAAGTCCAGGGAATGCACCACACCTAGTGTTGATCGGGTTGAGAGGTATATATCCTTACGTTCCTCTCCGGTCATGAGACAAGCAGGCAGGAAGCAAGTTGTGTTGAGGGTTGATAAGATGAGCCATTTCCGAGCTGACTTCTAGGATGATGATTTTCCCTACAAATGCCAAGCCCAACACATGTGGCATTGCAAGATCATAACGAAGAAGAACACAATTGAACCAGATAGGTACCACGCAGGATGTGCACCGTTCTATCCGGCGTGGTTAGAAGACGACTTGGATGGGTTAGTGAGGTCGGGAATCAACTGAGGCCACATAATCATCGAGGAGAATGCCGAGGCTCAAGACAAGTACAACCGTCTACGCAAAAGGATCCACGAGTCTAAGAACGAGCACCAGAAGATACATGAGACCAACAAAAGGTTGATCGAAGAATGGAAAGACATGGCCATCCGTTCCAACAAGAAACTGGAATACTTGGAGCGAAGCATAGTAGAGCTGGAAGGTAAGATCATCAAGAGGGTCGAAGACTGCTAGAAAGCTGAGGGAAATGAAGAAGGACACTTGGCCAAAGCGTACTTGCTGGTGGGATTGCGTGAGCTAGGGAATTTGTTCGATGGGATCAAGGATGCTGAATCTGGGGAAGGTCCTTTTGGGACCAAGTAGGATAGGATTTCCTTTTTGCTTTTATCAATGTAATAAGGCCAATGGCCCTTAGTGGCTTTATTTCCTGCTTATTATTTTAGTGTCGTTTTGGATTCGTCTATTTATATTAATGAAATGAGGCATTTTGACATCTAAGTTCTGCAATCAACTTGTCGCTAAGCCTACCTCGGGCACAACGAGGCTCCCAAATTAGGACACATTTTTATACTCCTGCAATATGTGCTTAAATATTGCAATATTTTCTCATGATCCTCACTGACTTGGCTACCTTTTGTTTTTGTTTTGTTTTCTTTCTTTTGTTTATTCTCCTCCCCAAAGGTTGGTTCGTGAATTCTGGCATCATCATCATACCACACAAGATCCAGGGGCCTTCCACCTTCTCCTCATCCTAGTCCACCTAAGGGGAAAATTAAAGGCAAAGGCAAGATGGAAGATATGAGAAATATCAAAAAGGAAAACACAATGCCAGTTGAACGAACAGAAGCTTTTGACAGCCAAGGTACTCAGGTCCAGAATGATGCTATGTTACAACTCGAGCAAAGGTTGTTGAATCTCCAAGGGGAGCTTGAGCATGTCCGGAATTTGGCTAATCTATCCTTCTCACTCAATGTTCCAGATGTCAATCATCCAAACACCCAAAATCCCATACCTCCTCAGAATACCTCAAACAAACAGAATCCTCCCACAACTCACCACCATACAACTCCACCGAAAAATCAAACTATTTAGCCACAATGCAACACTTGCCACACTCCGAGAAACACCCCACCGATCGTACCTGAACCACAAAACTCCACAAATGACCACCTCTACGCCCAGACAACAGGCCATCATAAGAACCCCATTTACGTAAAGACTCTACCTCACTCCACCCAACATATTTCTTACACACCCGAATCAAGTGAGAAGGATATGCTTATTAAGAACTTGGCTGAAGAACTTAGGAAACTAACCAGCCGAGTTCAAGGTGTTGAAGGAAGTAAGATAGTTAAAGGATTGAACTATGAAGATCTCTGCATACAACCCGATGTTGAACTACCAGAGGGTTACAAACCTCCTAAGATCGAGATGTTCGACGGCACAGGTGATCATAGGGTCCATCTGAGGACCTATTGTGATAAATTGGTTTGAGTGGGAAGAGATAAGAAGATTCATATGAAGTTATTCATGAGGAGCCTCACGGGAGATGATTTGTCTTGGTACATCAGCCTAGACCCCAAGAAGTGGTCCAATTGGGTGAACATGGCATAAAACTTCATGGACCGGTTCAGGTTCAATACAGAGAATGCACCAGACGTGTTCTATATCCAGAACCTTAAGAAGAAGCCCACCGAAACTTTTCGCGAGTATGCCACTCGCTGGAGATCTGAAGCAGCCAAGGTCAAGCCTGCCCTAGATGAAGAAACAATGAACAAATTCTTTGTCCGAGCACAAGACCCGCACTATTATGAGAGGCTGGTGGTGATTGAAAACCACAAATTCACTAACATCATCAAGCTATGTGAGAGAATTGAAGAATGGATTAAGAGCGGAATGGTTACTAATTTTGAAGCACTACAAGCCACGAACAAGGCCCTGCAGTCTGGCGGCATATCCAAGAAGAAAGACGTGGGAGCCGTAATGGTTGCACAAGGACCCAAATCCCCATTGACATATCAAACCTCTCCACTCACATACCAAACACCCCCGCCTACATATCAGTCAGCACCTCACCCAACATATAAGCCATATCCCCCACCTACTTATCAACCCAGATCTCCCAGATATTCCCAACCAGCCCCTGTTTATCATACATACAACTCCCAGCCATCTCTCTTCTAGTCACCCCCTGCTCGCCAAAATTTCCCAAGACCTAGACCCAATTTTGACCGCAGGCCGCCCAAGCAATATACTACAATTGCTGAGCCTATTGACCAGATGTACGAAAGATTAAAAGATGATGGTTATGTTACACCTATCTCTGCTGTTACCCCTGAAAGTCCATCTTGTAAGTCAATCCAAATAAAACCTGTGCATACCATTCCGACATGAAAGGACATACAATTGATGAATGCTGCTCACTGAAAGATAAGATTCAGTCTCTTATTAATAATAAGATCATTCAAGCAAAGGAAGATACCCCCAATGTCCCCAACAATCCGCTCCCATACCATAGGGGTGGAGACATCAACATGATAGACATAGAGGAAGAATGGGACCCTGAGAGGTCGTTCGGGTTGATCATAGAAGGTGATGATCCAAAGAAGCCAGCAAACACACATAATCCTATCATAGTCCAGATTCAGCCGTAATGAGGTGTTGAGGAAGCTGCGTCAGTCCCATTTGAGTTTGAATTAACACCACCCGCAGATGCACCTATGCCGTTTGAGGTCATAGTAAGGCCACCTGCCACTTTGACCGTCTCGTTTGAAGTAAAGGTAGCAACACCGATAATAATGACAGTTTCAACTACGCCTCATTTCAACACTAATGGTGTACCTTGGGATTACGTGGCTAAGGCTAGAAGGAGACGTAAAACCAAGATAGAAGAAGTTGTTGCTACGCAAGGAATGACTAGGACCACCAGGGGCTTTACACCTGAACACTTGGCAGAATCCAGCAAACAAGCCTCCAACAGACCAACAATCATTTAGACAGGCCCATATGATCTTTGGAGGAAGGTGCAGGCCAAAGAATACTCAGTCATCGAACAGTTGAACAAAACTCAAGCCTAGATATCCATTCTGTCATTGCTGCAGAATTCAGAAACGAACAGGAATGCTTTGATGAGAGTGTTGAACGAAGCATATATTCCTAATAACATCACTAGTGGAGAAATGGCCAACATGGTAGGACAGGTACCTAATAAAATCACTAGTGGAGAAATGGCCAACATGGTAGGACAGGTGCTGGAAAGTCACAAGATCACTTTCCACGAGGACGAGTTGTTGCCTCAAGGGTTAAGTCACAACAAGGCACTACACATCACTATGCAATGTGAGGATTACATTATCACTAGGTTTCTGATTGACAGGGGATCCAGCCTCAATATCTTCCTATTGACGACACTCAAGAAATTGGGCAAGGGATTGTACGAGATAAGAGAAGAGTCCATGAACTTAAAGGCTTTCGACGGTTCTTAGAGGTCTACCATTGGGGAAATCAGTCTTTGTGTGCAAATGGGACCCACATGGTTCGAGGTTGAATTTCAGGTGATAGATATATTTGCGTCCTACAACCTGTTATTAGGACGGTCATGGATACATGCCGCTGGGGCTGTGGCATCAACATTGCATCATGCAGTGAAATTTGAATGGAACCACCAGGAAGTAATCATCCATGGAGATGGAAGCAACCCTATCTATAGTCGCCAGACCATCCCGGTGGTTGAAGGTAAAAGAAGGCTGGGCGGAGAAACCTACCACCACATCGATCGGGTCAACGCAATAGACAAGGATAAGTGGTGGGATAGTAAAATCGAAAGCATATTGAACTGGAGCGGGTACAAGCCTTGCAAAGGACTTGACAAGAATCTTCAGGTATTCTCCAAGCCAATACAGCTCAAGCGCCATGGCACCACTTTTTGTCTAGGATACAAATACACTTGAAAAGAGTACAAGAACTGATCGCCAGCATGGAGTGGTCCCTACTACCTATTGGAGTAGCCTATACCACATCTGGAGCAGACTTTCCAACAGGCTGACATCATATGGGGTTCAAAAGAAAAAGAAGAAGAACTAGCAGCCTTGAAGAATCTATTCCTAGAAGATTAAGACATGGACTGCTGTGTTATTGTTGAGGAGGATGAGGAGAAAGGCCATTCCATCCAAGCCATGAGCAAAGGATCATTCCTTAAGAATTGGACTGTTAGAACATCCACGGCCCGAGGAGTCTCGGGTATTACTATTTCCTGTCTAGACTAACCAATGACTGTGACATGTAATGAGAAAACGCAACAAAAGGACAGCGATTCAGAAGAAGAGGATGTCATACCCGATGAAATTGTCAACGCCACTGGTTTTGGTCCCGCCAGAGCCAGGTAGACCCTTGCTATTCTACCTCGCAGTACTAAATGGAGCGTTCGACTGCGTTCTGGGGCAACACAATGAGACAGGAAGAAAGGAACAGGCTATATATTATCTGAGTAAGAAGTTCACTCCATACGAGGCACGGTACTCTCTACTGGAATGTACTTGTTGTGGTCTAACCTGGGTAGCTTAGAAGCTGAGGCATTAATTCTATTGCTACACAACATATCTCATAACAAGGATGGATCCCTTGATGTACATCTTTCAAAAGCCCATGCCCACTGGCAAGCTAGTTGTCATGACCCCAAATCCTAAATCAGCCGTGATGGCGCCTATCGTGGAACTAGGCTAGCCAACAATCACATATTTACATTTTTCCTTTCAAAATTTCCCAAATCGTTATCAACATTTCATAAAACGTATATAAATCTTTAAATTTTTAAATCAAAATAAACAAGCTAAACTATCTACAGCCATTCTCGAATATCCAGAGCCAACATGTCATGAGAATCTAAGAATACTACCAAGAATACTACTATCACAATACATAAATCTCGGAACGAAGAACAAAGTACAAAAAAAGAAAGGGGTAGACAGAGATGTTGCGGATGCTGACAGCTACCTGGATGTCACGACTCTGGCTCCATGAGTAATAAGTTGGCTAACACCGGTATCAACACCTGAATCTGCACACAGATATGCAGGGAGTAATGATGAGTACGCCAACTTAGCAGTAATGAAAATAAATCAGGTATTGAGCAGTAAGAAACACACATAATCAAATCATCAAGTCACAATAAAACAACCTTTCTTTCCAACATTGTATACAACAAATCAATACAGCTTAAAAGCCAATTTCAGTAAAACTCTTTTGAAAATTGTAATTTCCAATGAATTCATAAAAATATCCAAGAAGTATTAGTTTAAGATCAAATGGATCGTAAATAGTCACTCAAGTAACACAAGTATCATAAACCGCCCCTCGGGCAATCACCACTCAGAATCAGTCACTCAGCATACCTCACAATCGCTATGCATCAGCCCCTCGGGCAACCTAACTATCACCCATGCCTCCCAATCATTCATCACTCGGCACTAGGCACTCGGCACTCAGCACTCGCACTCAGTAGGTACCTGCGCTCACCGGGGGTGTACAGACTCCGGAGGGGCTCCTACACCCCAAGCGCTATAAACAGCTAGGACATGGCAATCATCACTCAGGCTCTCAGCCTCTCTCATATCATAAATATCCTCACAATATTGGCTCTCGGCCTCACTCAGTCAGACACTCTCAACATGCCACCCAGTCCATAAATAAACGGAGTTCTCGACCCAAAATAGTATTTTATTTCATGAATGATAATATCAACAATACTGAGTATCAAAACAGTTCAACAAGAATGACTGAGTATAAATCATGGTTACTACATGAGGAATATCGGAAAATAGCCCCCAAGGGGTTAAAACAGATCGGCACTAGGCCCAAAATATGGCTTACAACCCAAATATATTGAAAACATAGTAATACTATTTAACATATGATTTGAAAGCAGTTTCACAACTCAATAGTTTCCTCAGAAGGAACCAATGTCAAATTTCCCAATTCGTGCACGCCATATACTCGTCATTCCGTGTGTACGTCACAAAAAAATAGTGAAAGGATGCTAATTCCGGGGTTTCATACCCTCAGGACATGATTTAAAGACATTACTTACCTCAAACTAGCTCGAAAAGTTACTTCGCAATACTCTTGCCCCTCGAATCGGCTCCTGAATGCTCCCAATCTATCAAAACCAGATTTATCACATCAAAATATGCTAGGGAGATGAAACCCAATCGAAAAATATCAACATTAGGCATAATTTCCGAAATTGGCTTAACCCGACCCCTGGGCCCACATCTCAGAACTCGATAAAATTTACACCATAATGATCCTCATCCTCTCACGAGTCTATACATATCAAGAACACTTAAATCGGAGTTCAAATGACCCCTCAAATCTCCATTAGAAGGTCTCTTAATCTCAAGCCCTAATTTCCCCTTTTTACACTGATTTTCCCCTAATTAGGCCTTTAAACACATATAATCGAGTTATGAAGTCAAGAATATTACCTCCAAGTGATTCCCCTTTGGTTTCCTCAAAAATCCCTCTCCAAAGCTTCAATCCCGTTCAAAAAAGGTGGAAAAGTGAAGAAGGGTCGGAGACTTGACTATGTAATCCTGCACAAGTCTTTCCTTCATCGCGATCGCGGAGCTCAAAATAAATCTACTCCTCAAAAACTCTACGCGATCGCGGAAATTTCCATGCGATCGCGAACCTTCACCTCACTAACCAGTGCGATCGCAGCCACAACCATGCAATCGTGAATAAAATACCCCTCGGCTCCTACCCAGTTCACTACCTTATGCGATCGCGACCCTGACCACGCGATCGCGAAGCGTACCCTGCCAAACTAAAGCGATCGCGAAGCTCTAAATGCGATCACGATGAAAAAACTTAGACCCCCACATAGCTAACCCTACGCGATCGCAGGAACCCCTACGCGATCGCGTAAGAGAACACCAGAGCTAAAACACACCAGAAATCTGCAGCTTCCAAACTTCCAAACTAAGTTCGTTAACCACCAAAACACACCCGAGGCCATCGGGACCTCAACCAAACATACCAAAACATCCCATAACCTCATTAAAACTTAGTCGAACCTTTGAAACACAAAGAAACAACACAAAAACACCAAAATCACATCAAATTCAAGCCTATGAACTTGGAAATTTCTAAATTCCACTAACAATGCCGAAACCATCCAAAACATCTCTGATCGACTGGAAAATTTGCACACATGTCAAAAATGACATTACGAATCTGTTGCAACTGTCGGAATTCCATTCCGACCCCGATAAACTATTTTCCACTGCCGGCCGGAAATCGCCAAAAACTAACTTTCGCCAATTCAAGCCTAAATCTACACCGGACATCAAAATTACATTCCGAACACACTCCTAAGTCCCAAATCACCTAACAAAGCTATCCGAGCCAACAAATCCGTATGTCGAGATCGTTTACCAAGAAGTCAACTCCCGATTGACTTTTCCAACTACAAGGCTGCCTTATGAGACTAAGTGTCTCAATTCTCACCACAACCGCTCCGAACCCGAACCATCCGACTCCAATACATCATACACAGTATAACCAATACATGACAAGGCAAAAACAAGAATAATAGTGCAAAGTCTATGGAACGACCGACTGGGTCGCTACATTCTTTCCCACTTAAACACACGTTCGTCCTCGAACGTTCCAAGAGTTGTTCCAAACACCACCAAAATTGTCGTGTAACCTACCATACACACATTCCGAGGTGATCCCACGTCACTCTACCCCCTATAGGTCCAATAGCTCCACACAATTGAAATTTCGAATCCAATCCTGACCCATAACCTTAGATCCAAGCTTCCACTTCTGAAATAATTTACAAGATAAAATCACACAATTATAAGCTGAAATAGTCTGCACACGCTGTATCAAGCCATATCCGTAACCCAAGATGAAATCACCTAATATACCGCATGACTCAACCACCCATAGCGATGACTCCTAATCACATATGCTGCTCAAAACAACCCAATACCGGTATATATCCTTCTATCAAGCAATGCCTCGCTCTGACACTTCCATATACTGCTGATGATGAAAGAACGCGTGGAAGCCATCAACCATTCGTCCGATCAGCATCAATACCATCCAGAGCCATAACTTGTGCACTCAATAACCACATCCTAAGAGCTCAATCATAAAACTAGAGAAGATTCACACGAGAGGACTATCTTGCCATTAATTATTACCATCACAGCATCATGCTAGAAGCCTGGCATACCGTAAAATCAGAACACACGAATCTAACACCAAGGATCATACCTCTACCTAAATCTGCTGCAGAGCGTGCTCCCATCCAACCGCTGGACCACATGAAATACTCCTAGCCACCTTGCTCAAAATCAATAACCATGCGAAATTCGACATCAATTACTCAAAGTGCATTACCATAACCACGGTGGAAACCAGACGATACCATGCCACCCGAACCAGAAAGAACATAACCAATACGTCTCAATCCTGCAACACCCAATTACTTACTTACTCAAATCTCGCTATAAACCCTAGATAGAACCGCAGCCTATACACATACAACCAATGATAACAACTCCTTGAAACACTGAAAGGTAACTCATAGAACACTCCAAAACACGGATAAGCTCAATGACAATCGAATGGTACATCCCTCAACAATAGCAATTCAGAGTCAACATATCACGCCCAAAAATTGAGGGACGAGACCGGCGCCAAACCGGGTGAACCCAGTCAATCGGACCTGGATTGCCTTTCCTACCCAACGTATTACCGCACGTTCATAATATACGTTGTTCAATATGAAATAGCCAATTTAGATACAAAGTACGATTTACAACATAAGTTCATTTTCCTCTTTTAACTTTCAACAATTGATAATCCAAAACATACAAGTTTCCTACATTATTTCCGATGCTATCCAAAATTACGAGTGAGTACAACTACCGCCCAAAATATTCATATATACAACCCACACAGTGTCTACGGAGCCTCTAAGAGTACTAGAAGTTTTACATAAACTTGCTGGCAACAAGGACCCGACTATACCTTCTACAACATAAGCAAAAGAGAATGATGTAGTCCACACACGGCCCGAGAGAAATGGGGCTTACCGGAACTGCTAAAAAGATTAGGAGGACACACCACTAACGGCGGGCTGAGCTACCTGCTATGGAACCACCAACATCTATATAAAAGATGTAGGCCCCCCCCCCCCCCCCGGCAAAATGGACGTTAGTACCATTGAATAGTACTAGTATGTATGAACAAACTTTACTCTAAGTAAAATCAAACAATACACAGATAGGAGACAGTTATAGGAACCAACAAATAATGCACAGAGATACAGAAACAAACACAATTGGGAGTTTCATAGATTCTTATTTCAACACAATCATATTCCACCCTTATTCCTTCTGAACAATCCACCATTATTACTTCCTGTTGCGGGCGTGCAACCCGATCCCACCGGACAATCACATTTCAGCTTATTACATTTTGTTGCGGCGTACAACCCGATCCCACCGTACAATTCACATTCCACCCTTATTTCTTCTCACCTCAACCTTATTTCTTCTGTTGCGGCGCGCAACCCGATCCTACCGTACAATCACATTTCATAGCAACAATGACGGCCCACAATTCAATCACAAGGCTTCATATCATCAAGAGTACAATTTCATAACAACCCAAAAATCATGTGTTCACAATAGTCTTTACCAACCATTAATTGAATCACAAAGGTTTTCGTCAACAAGAATATAAATTCATTACATCCAACAATCCATATGAAATCAAGCCACAATAAACCTTGCCAAACAATGGGTCATGTACGATATTGCCATAGTCATTTAGTTCAATTAAATCAATTCATAACTCTTTTCCATCACTTGTTACACAGCCCTTAGCACTTAGACAAATTCACACATTTGGGTTCGTTACCATTATTTCATACCAACGTATTCAAGCATTTAATGAACCTTGCACATGATAGAGTAATCACAAAGAAATAACCTTTCACAATTTCACTTAACATGGTAATTGACGAAGAAAATCAGAAAATGAAATCTTACACCTCAACACAAGGGGACAATCAATTCACATATACTCCGCAAGAAACTCATACCAAATTCTCTGACACCAACAAGGTGACTCTACGAAGATTAAAGTTAGCCATACATACCTCGAATCGAAATTCCCCTTTAATATCTATCACAATTCACCGAACCGTCTAGCACCGTCAATCTAGTTCACAATGCGACACATTTACCTTAGAATTAGGAACCATGAACATAAATCGAACTAATTTAGGCATTTTATCGAACGCTATTTGACCCCTTAGATTACTAACCCCATTTTTGTGAATAATTACCCAAACTCGTTTCCTTTTACTAGATTATGGAACTCACATCTATGCAAGGTATCGACTTTTATTTTCAAGAATCAAATGTGTTCTACCCCATTTGCCTAAAACCTGAGAATTAAAAGGAAATGGGGTGGGGACTTACCTCTTAGAGTGAAGAAGATGAAGATTACTCGATAATTTCCGAGCCTGAGCGATATTTGAAAAATCGATTTGGGGAAGATGAGGGCTTCTCTCTCTAGAACCCACTATCTCTTCTCTCTATTTTTGTTCAGATAGATGTTAAAAATGAAGGGGAGGGGTGTTTTATTAAACTGGGGTCGGGTGTAAAATTAGAAATTAAAAGAGCCCCGAAGTAGGAAGTGCGATCAGGAATGCGATCGCATTCCTTCTATACGGTCCGCATTCCTGTCGCATAGTTGGCCCTAAAGTGGGCCAAAAGGGGAACCAGACTGCCCTGGTATGCGACCATTATGCGGTCCGCATACATGTTATGCAATCGCATAGTGCGTCGCATAACCTCCTCCACAAAAAATGGAGATGTAAGGATGTGACAGCTATGCGGTCCGCATTCCCAAAATGCGATCGCATCTTGGGCCTCATATCTGTCCTCAAATTGGACAAAAGGCTGTTCATGTATGCGACCACTATGCGGTCCGCATACCTGTTATGCGATCGCATAGTGAGTCGCATAACAAATCAATTCTGGAAAAGTTTATGTTTTAAGTCCCGGGGTACTTTTTACTTCAAAAACGGTCCATTTTTTAAGAACTTCTACAGTTATAACAACACAGTGACCTATTCGGGCATTATTTTAGACATGGAATTTTACGGGTCTTTACATCCTCCCCCACTTAAAATCATTCGTCCTCGAATGAGGATCGGGGGAATCATTTTGGACAAAACAATATGTTAACCCCCAATTTTCACTAACTCCGATATTTTTTCTGAAATTTTCTCCAGAGTTTCCTTTGTAATTAGGCCTATCTACCTGTCAGAGAGCCCCCGAAACACATAATTAACGAACTTCACACATTTTCAATTACTCCAACAACTTGCACATAATTTAGTTATCTCATCAAAGTGTATATGATTCAATTACTTCAACGTGCTATACATAGTTCAGTTAACACCACAACTTGCATATCATTTAACTATAAAATGAATTGAACATAATTTAGCTTACTTCAAGGAGTTTCACATTACCCAAATAATCACAACATACACAAATATGGCACAACTTGAGATGTTACAATAGTAAATAAATTAGGAGAGTGAAGTGTTCTTGCACAAAACTAAACACAAAGGTGTATTTGCTTAGAGATGGCAGTTCTCACGACCGCTACTACACTTCTTCAAACAAATGGGGATATTTTTCTTTCATTTAATTCTCCGCTTCCACGTGACTTCCTCAACTTGTTGACTTCGCCATAACACTTTAATAGAAGCAATTTCTTTGTTTCTCAATCTACGAACTTTCATATCAAGAATAGAAATCGGAACCTCTTCATATGACAATTCTTCATTAATTTCAATGGTCTCAACTGGCACGATGGAATCTGGATCTCCAATTACCTTCTTTAACATGGACACATGAAACACGGGATGCACTAATGATATTTCAGGGGGCAATTCCAGCCTATACACTACTTGCCATATCCTTTGAACGATCTGATGTGGCCCGACATACCTCGGGCTCAATTTTCCTTTCTTCCCAAACCGCATCACTCCCTTCATGGGAGGCACCTTCAAGAATACCCAATCATCTACTTGGAACTCCAAATCTCTACGACGAACGTCCGCACAGGATTTCTGGCGACGCTGAGCAGTTTTCATCCTCTCCTAAATGACTTTAACTTTTTCCATAGCTTGATGTACAAGATCCGGTCCTAACAATTCCGCCTCACCAACCTCAAACCATCCAATCGAAGACCTACACCTCCTTCCGTATAATGCCTCAAATGGGGCCATCTAAATACTAGCATGGAAACTATTATTGTAAGCAAACTCTATATGCGGTAAGTGATCATCCCAGCTACCCTTAAAATCTAAAACACAAGCCTGCAACATATATTCAAGCGTCTGAATAGTCCGCTCCGCTTGACCGTACATCTGTGGATGGAAAGTTGTGCTGAGATTTACCTGAGTACCCAAACCTTGCTGAAATTTCCTCCAAAAGTTAGCGGTGAACTGGGCCCCTCGATCCGAGATAATAGAAACTGGAGTGCCATGGAGTCTGACTATTTTTTTGATATACAACTGAGCATACTGTTCTGCAGTATCGGTGGACTTGACTGGCAATAAATGCGCCGACTTCATGAGTAGATCCACTATTACCCAAATTGAGTCGAACTTGCGCTGAGTGCGGGGTAACCCAACCACAAAGTACATATTGATCATTTCCCATTTCCACATCGGTATTTCCATAAGCTGCGTTAACCCATCAGGCCTCTGATGTTCGGCCTTCACTTGCTGACCATTCGGACACCTAACCACATAGTCCGCGACAACCTTCTTCATACCATTCCACCAATAAATCTCCTTGAGATCGTGATACATTTTCGTAGAATCTGGGTGAACAGAATACCTAGAATTATGAGCCTCTGTCATTACCCTCTCCTGGAGATCATCCACATCTGGAACACATAATCTCCCTTGACACTGCAAGACACCGTCATCATTTCCAAGCCAAAATGCTGAACTCTTGTGATTCAAAATTGCTTCCCTCAATTATTCCAAAACTGGATCTCTGAATTGCTTTTCCTTGACTTCCACTACAAGCGAAGACTCTGATCCATTACGCACCACGACATTCCCCTAATCTGAGGCCGAAAGACAGACCCCAAGACTGGCCAGCTGATAAACCTCCCGAGCCAAAGGCCTCTAACCGGTTTCAAAATGTGCCAAACTACCCATGGATTTCCGACTAAGAGCGTCGGCTACCACATTCGCCTTTCCTGGATGGTACAAAATATTCATATCATAATATTTGAGCAATTATAACCACCTCCGCTGCCTTAAGTTCAACTCCTTCTATTTGAATAAATACTGAAGACTCTTATGGTCTGTGAACACGTGCACATGGACCCCATAAAGATAATGCCGTCAGAATTTCAATGCAAACACGACCGTTGCGAGCTCCAAATCATGCGTCGGATAATTTTTCTCATGATTCTTGAGCTAACTTAAAGCATACGCTATAACTTTACCAAATTGCATAAACACACACCCCAAACTAACCCTCGAAGAATCGCAATAAACCACGAATCCTTATGTACCTTCTGGCAAGATCAACACCGATACCGAAGTCAATCTTGATTTCAATTCCTGAAAACTCTTTTAACAAGCATCAGACCGCTGGAACTTAACTGCTTTCTGCGTCAGCTTAATCAATGGGGAGGCGAGGGTAGAGAATACCTCCACGAACGTCCGATAATACCCAGCTAGACCCAAGAAACTGCGAATCGCTGTCAGGGTCGTTGGTCTAGGCCAATCCTTTACCGCTGGAATCTTTTGGGGATCAACCCGAATCCCTTCCCTGGAAAAAACATGGCCCAAAAAGGTGACTGATTCTAGCCAAAACTCACATTTTGAAAACATTGCATACAACTGGTGCTGATGAACAGTCTGCAGAACGGCCCTGAGGTGATTAGCATGATCTTCCCGACTTCGCGAATAAACAAGGATGTCATTAATGAAGACTATCACAAAAGAGTCAAGAAACGACTTGAAAACCCGATTCACAAGATCCATAAAAGCTGCTGGGGAGTTGGTTATCCCAAAAGACATTACCAAAAATTCAAAGTGCTCATAACGAGTCCTAAAGACGGTCTTAGGAAAATCCTGCTCCCTTATCTTTAACTGGTGATACCCGGACCGCAAATCAATCTTGGAGAAAAACCTAGCACCTTGCAATTGGTCGAACAAATCATCTATTCGAGGCAATGGATATTTGTTTATGATGGTGACCTTGTTGAGTTGCCGATAATCAATACACATCCGGAGTGATCCATCCTTCTTTCTGACAAAAAGAACCAGTGCACCCCAAGGCGACACACTTGGCCGAATGAAACCTTTTTCTAGATCTTTCAATTGTTCTTTTAACTTTCTCAATTATGCTGGCGCCATCATGTAAGGTGGAATCGATATTGGCTTCGTATCAGGCAATACATTAATCCCGAAATCGATCTCTCTATCTGGGGAAATCACAGGAAGCTCATCCGAAAATACCTCAAGAAACTCATTCACAACTGGCACAGACTCAGGAGCAGGCACCTCCGAAGTGGTGTCCGCAACCCGGACCAAATGATAGATGCACCCCTTCCGGATCATCTTGGAGTCCTTAAGATAGGATATAAACCTACCCCTCGGCACAACATCACTCCCCTTTCATTCAATAACTGATTCATTAGGAAACTCGAGCCTCATAATCCACGATTCAATCCATTCCCATGATAACATCAAAAATCCACCATTCCTAGCTCAATAAGATCGGCCGTATTGTCCCGAACACACACCGTGACGACACAATTCCTATAGACTCGCGCGGCCATAATAGAATCACCAACCGGAGTCGACACTGAGAACGGCTCGCGAAGCTGTTCGGGTACTATCCCAAAAATAAAAGCAATAAATGGGGTAACATATGACAATGAAGATCGGGGATCAATAAGAGCACAAACATCATGTGTTTGAACAGTCAGAATACCTGTGACAACATCTAGAGAAGCCTCAGAACTCTGGCGACCACTCAAAGCATAAAATCGACTGGGTCCCCCTTGACCCTGTGCTCTACCCCTAGCTGCACCACGCCCTGTTGGTGCTGGAGGGCTTGCTGAAGACGTAGTGGCTGACGAACTAGATGGATGAGCAATACCCCTACATGTGCCCTAATTGGGCGCACGACAATCTCGCTGAACAAGGCCCCTCACTCCGCATCTATAGCATACCGGGATATCCAGGTAACATGGCTTAGAATGGAACCTCCCACACTGAGGACATGGGGCCCTCCGCTGCTACTGGAACCTCCCACTAGAATGACCCAACTGATGGAACCTCCTGCTGTCTGAACCAGGCCCAAAGCGACCTCCCTACTGATAGTTGTGCCTTGATGGCAGCGCACTGGCTGAGGACTGAGCATAAGACTGAGATGTCCCTGATGTCCCTTTCCCTAGAGCTGATCTCTATCCTCCAACTGAACTACCGGGGTTTCCCACTGACCGGGACCTACTCTTACTCTCCCTCTCCATTCTTATCTTTAATTCTCTAGCCTCCGTAGCCTGGGCGAATCCCACAATCTTCTCATAGTTCACATCTGAGTGCAAAGCAGTTGTAGCAGCCTCATTGATAACCAAGGGACCAAGGCCCTGAACAAACCGACGAACTCTGGCATCCATAGTCGGCATAATGTGGATAGCATACTTGGAAAAGAGCACGAACTCCATATGATACTCCCACACACTCATGTTGCCTTGCTTAAGGACCTCAAACTCTGCAGCACGGGCCGCCATAATCTCGGCAGGCAAGAAATGATCCATGAAAGCATCTACAAACTCGACCCACCTCGCCGGAGGGCTCCCCTCTCCATGAGAACTCTCCCACATCTCGAACCACAAATATGCCGTTCCCTTCTGACGATAGGAAGCTAACTCAACTCCCTCTGTCTCTGTAGCCTTCATAACCCGGAGAGTCTTGTACATTTCATCTATAAAATCCTGAGAATCGGCCTCTGGGTCGGTGCCTGTGAACTGTGGAGGGGCTAACCGCAGAAACTGGTTGACTCTGGAACCCAAAGAATCCCCTTGCTCGCTAGAGGAAGTAGGGCAACATGTGATCTTTGGGCCTGAGAGGCAACTAGCTAAGTCAACATCTGAATAGCTCCCCATCAGAAATACCGGGACCGGAAGCTGGGACTGAGAAAGGATAAGGAACATCAGCGGGAGGGACTGTGGCACCTTCTGCTGGAGCAGGAATTGGAACAGTTTGGCCTGGAATGGAAGGGTAGGGCAAATTCAGGGTCGGGGAATCATTCTCACCCGCACCGTTAGATAAGGAATTCACGGCCACACTTGGGGTGGTATTGGCCTCTAGGCCGAGTCGAGCTCTCTTCTTGGGTGCCATTTACTGAAAATTAGGATAATTCACGAGTTAGCTAAAGATATTATCACCTTCCACTTCATCGCACAATACAGAATAACAATGAAAGGGTATTTTCCTAAATGTCCATGCAGCACCCTAATTATAGATGTGGTCAACAACACAGCGATAAGAAGGGCTATACCAGACACGGCTCTGAGACATCCTAGGACACTTTTAAAACCTTAGGCTCTGATACCAAGTTTGTCACGCCCCAAAATCGAGGGACAAGACCAGCGCCTAACCGGGTGAACCCAATCAAGCGGACCTGGATTGCCTTTCCTACCCAACGTATTACCCTGCATTCATAATATACGTTGTTCCATATGAATTAGCCAATTCAGATACAAAGTACGATTTATAACATAAGTTCATTTTCCTATTTTAACTTTCAACAATTGATAATCCAAAACATACAAGTTACCTACAACATTTCCGATGCGATCCGCAATTACTAGTGAGTACAACTAATGCCCAAAATATACATATATACAACCCACACAGTGTCTACGGAGCCTCTAAGAGTACTAGGAGTTTTACATAAACTTGCCGGCAACAAGTCCACGGCTATACCTTCTACAAAATAAGAAAAAGAGAATGTGTAGTCCACACACGGCCCCGAGAGAAATGGGGCTCACCAGAACTGCTGAAAAGATGAGAAGCAGACACCACTAACGGTGGGCTGAGCTACCGGCTATGGAACCACCTACATCCATATAAAAGATGTAGCGCCCCCGGCAAAATGAAAGTTATTACCGTTGAATAGTACTAGTATGTATGAACAAACTTTACTCTAAGTAAAATCAAACAATACACAGATAGGAGACAATTAAAGGAACCAACAAATAATGCATAGAGATACAGAAACAAACACAATTGCGAGTTTCACAGATTCTTATTTCAACAAAATCATATTCCACCCTTATTCATTCTCAACAATCCACCCTTATCACTTCTTGTTGTGGCGTGCAACCCGATCCCACAATCAAAGTTCAGCCTTATTACATTCTATTGCGGCATGCAACCCGATCCCACTATACAATTCACATTCAACCCCTATTTCTTCTCACATCAACCTTATATCTTCTATTGCGGCGCGCAACCCGATCCCGCCGTACAATCACATTTCATAGCAACAATGACGGCCCTCAATTCAATCATAATGCTTCATATCATCAAGAGTACAATTTCATAACAACCCAACAATCATGTGTTCACAATAGTCTTTACCAACCATTAATTCAATCACAAAGGTTTTCGTCAATAAGAATATAAATTCATTACATCCAACAATCCATATAAAATCAATCCACAATAAACCTTGCCAAATAATGGGTCATATACGATATTGCCATAGTCATTTAGTTCAATTAAATCAATTCGTAACTCCTTTTCATCACTTGTTACACAACCCTTAGCACTTAGATACATTCACACATTTGGGTTCGTTACGATTCTTTCATACCAACATATTCAAACATTTAACGAACCTTGCACATGATAGAGTAATCACAAAGAAATCACCTTTCACAATTTCACTTAACATGGTAATCGACTAAGAAAATCAGAAAATGAAATCTTACACCTCAACATAGCCGGACAATCAATTCACATATACTCAGCAAGAAATTCAATCCAAATGCTCGGACACCAACAAGGTGACTCTACGAAGATTAAAGTTATCCATACATACCTCGAGTCGAAATTCCCCTTTAATATCTATCACAATTCACCGAACCGTCTAGCACCGTCAATCTAGTTCACAATGCGACACATTTACCTTAGAATTAGGATTCATTAGCATAACTCAAACTTATTTCGGCATTTTATCGAACGCTATGTGACCCCCTTAGATTACTAACCCCTATTTTGTGAATAATTACCCAAACTTGTTTCCCTTTACTATATTATGGAGTTTAACTCACATGCATGCAAGGTATCGACTTTTATTTTCAAGAATCAACTTATGTGTCTACCCCTTTTTGGCTAAAACCTGAGAATTAAAAGGAAATGGGGTGGGTACTTACCTCTTAGAGTGAAGTAGATGAAGATTACTCGATAATTTTCGGGCCTGAGCGATATTTGAAAAATCGATTTGGAGAAGATGAGGACTTCTCTCTCTAGAACCCACTCTAACTTCTCTCTATTTTTGTTCAGATAGATGTTAAAAATGAAGGGGTGGGGTGTTTTATTAAACTGGGGGTCGGGTGTGAAATTAGAAATTAAAAGAGCCCCGAAGCAGGAAATGCGGTCAGGAATGGGATCGCATTCCTGCTATACGGTCTGCATTCCTATCGCATAGTTGGCCCTCAAGTGGGACAAATGGGGAACTGGACTGCCCTGATATGCGACAATTATGCGGTCCGCATACATGTTATGCGATCACATAGTGCGTCGCATAACCTCCTCTGCAGAAAATGGAGATGTAAGGATGCGACAGCAATGCGGTCCGCATTCCCAAAATGCGATAGCATGTTGGTTCATATAGATGTCCTCAAATTGGACAGAAGGTTGTCCATGTATGCGACCACTATGCGGTCCACATACCTGTTATGCGATCGCATAATGCGTCGCATAACAGCGCAATTCTTGGAAAGTTTGTGTTTTAAGTCCCGGAGTACTTTTTACTTCAAAAAGGGTCCGTTTTTTAAGAACTTCTACAGTTATAACAATATAGGGACCTATTCGGGCATTATTTTAGACATGGAATTTTACGGGTCTTTACACAACACTTCCTACTCGGTGCAGAACACACACCAATATTGGCCTACCAATAACTCTAAGTCAACTCTGGTCACCCACAACAGGTAGATAACTCTCTGAAAGTTCATAATGATTTAATCATGGCATATACAAACACCTGACTAGCTTTGCTTGCATCCTCGTAATTCACAACTACAAAAATAATATGTTTATGAAAGCTCCCAGTCTCGAAGTCCCTGAAGCGCAAAAATTACAATATATGATCTCCACTCCACCGCTCGAATATATAACACATCCCTGATACTCACTCATTCCACGAGGGATACCCTTAAAATTCTTCTGTCACACAAAGCAACCTTGAATATCAGTAGTAATCCAACAGAAGAGCGTCGTAACACCAATGAAGCACCCTTAACTCAACACATTGTCGTTACAGAATGTATACCCTCATCAAGTCGCCCAATAATGATATCATCTACCTAGTCGTCTAAAACTGCCGATGCTTTCTAAGAATCTCACATATGAAAATTCTCAACTCTACAGCACCTACCGCATACGCCATGCAATCCTATGATAAATATGAGAACTTCATAATCCCTTCCGAGCCACAAACAACTACGTACTCCACTAGCCATGAACTTTCCATAGATCCCATTTAGAAGCAAAACCACTATACATCACATGGCCCTCATGCCAGTAGAAAATATGCATCTCTAATCGTGGTAGAAACCATCAAGAACTCTCCGAATCACATTTGTACAACACCAACCGTCAGGACAGAATACTTCTAACTCAACCAAGCTACGCATGCCACCAAATCCAAAGAGAACTGCCAAGAAACACCTGTAACAACTCATTACTTCATAACACCCACAGAACTAATCATATCCCTTATCATGTCGATCCGACCTACTACCAAGCTGTCCTATTTATTCAAGTTCCTTCTGACTTACCTTCAAATTGATACTTCCTCTTGCCATAATACCGCAAATCTTACCCCAGGCTTACCACATGAGACCCAAGCATGAAACCATACCGACTAAGTCTCATAAGCCGTTGAATACTCTCTCAAATATCCCCAAAAGCACTACATTCAAAATACTTACCCTGAAGAGACTTCCTGCAAAACTAAAGCCATTACCTCCACCTTTTTGATACCGATATGAAGAATCTATGATAATGTAAATGCACTACAAGCCTTGACACCTCCATGTAAATCTCACTTCTAGTCCGATTCACACCTTGAAGATCCTCAATCTCTACATATAACCTTGAATCCGTTAGAACCATTCTCGAATGTCATTCACTCTACGCAAATTTCAATTACACTGACTAAGTAAATAGAACGACCTAACCCCGTTTGCAACCTACGTACTAGGAAAGTGATCCACACATTTGAAGAAACAAGAAACTCATGCACTGCAGACACTACACTTTTCCATTTACCACTCAATCCTTACAATAAAGTCCACTTTCCCGTAGAGTACATTACAACCTGTATCGAAGGATTTCCATTACTCGAGTCATTCCCAAACTCCACCTCTGCAGGTCACAACTGATTTACCAATATACCTCGAACCGAAACCAATGCAACACATAATCGTGTAATCAACTTATCATTAACGGGCTCCCCCACTTGGCTCAACGCCAAAGATTAAGACAAACAATAACTCACGATGCCCATACGCTATCACTGCCACCATACTATGGTGAGGTTCAACTAAATCCTCCATAAGCTCATATGACCCAAACCACCTAACCCTCAAATCGCATGCAAATCTTGTATTCACCATAGTAATGGTCATGCCAACTCCCACAACCGATCTAAACTCAAATTACAACATACATCATTTACTGATAGAGAGAACTTACTATGGATAAACATAAGGGTCACACACTCAGGACAACCCGCAAGAGATACCCCTGCCTGCTTAACCTCAAAATGATATCTCCCTATACACTTCAGAAAATCATATTTATCACACAATCACTATACCTTCCTACATTAGAACACGACCACTGCGTGCCCTTGCGACATCCCATTAAGCGGTATAAGAACCTGAAGCTGATGACAATACTAACACTGGAGCTGTGATCAAGGAAATCTTGAGCTTCTGGAAGCTCTACTCACACTCGCCTGACCACATGGATACCTTCACTGGACACCACGTGTCCCAAGAATGCTACTGAATTGAGCCAAAAATTCACACTTGGAGAACTTCACACAAAGCTTCTCCTCCCTATATCCTTGTAATACCATCATCAAATGTTGAGTATGCTACCCCTGGCTACGAGAGTATGACAGGATGCCATCAATAAGTACAATAACAAAGGAGTACAACACGGCTGAATATATCGTCAATCAAATACATGAACGATACTAGGGCATTGGTCAGCCCAAAAGACATCACCAAGAGCTAAGAACACAACAGGAAAATCCACTCCACTCCACAACTACGCTACACGAGAGGTCCTTCAATACACTCACAACTCGAAGCCATATTCTAATTCAATACATAAGTCAAATACTCAATGGTTCTTGCCACATTGTAAAGACCCGTAAAAATTTCTTGCTTTAAATAACGTCCGAATAAGTCCCCGAGTCGATACCTCTGAGGAAATCCTTAAATCGGACCTAGGTTTTTGTAAAAATACCCCGGGAATTGAAAGAACTTATTTTTCCCAGAAATTGGGTGTTATGTGACGCACTATACGATCACATAACGTGTATGCGGACCGCATAGTGGTCGCATACACGGGCAGTTCACTGCCCAACTGAAGGGGTGTTATGCGATCGCATAACGTGTATGCAGACCGCATTGTGGTCGCATACCCGGGCAGAATGTTTCAAAAAATTTGGCCCACCTGAGGGCCATATGCGGTCCTAGATGCGAACCGCATGTCAGGAATGCGATCGCATTCCTGACCGCATGTCCGTCGCGACCTGTTATTTTTCTAAAATTTTATACCCGACCCCAGTTTCATTTAACCCCCACCCCCTTTCATTTTAACAAGTTTCTGAACAAAAATAGAGAGAAGAAAAGGTGAGTTCTTGAGAAAGTCATGGTTCTTCCATTAGAGTGATTTTCAAGGTCCCTCAGGCCCGGTAATTCGAGCAATCCCCTTCTTCCCCATTCCAACAGGTAAGGGTTCCTAATCCCTCTTTCTTCTTTTTCCATAAATTTCTGATTTTAAACAAAGGGAGGGTTGTCATGAATTGATTCTTGAAAATAGTCACTAAGACCTTGCATGCATGTTTATAAATGGTGTGAATTTTTAAAAGGGAGTGACTTGGGGTAAAACTTCACAAGATAGGGTTGGTGGCGTTATGGGTTCACCTAGTGTTTGACAAATTGCTTGAGGGAGAATCCGAATTGCATGCATGACTTCAATTCTGAGTTGAATGTATTTAATTTTGAATTAGATTGACGATACTAGTCGGTTCGGTGATTTCAAGTAGGAGTGAAAAGGGAAACACGATTCCATGTATGTATTGCTAATTTTAACCCTCGTAGAGTCACCCCGTTTGTGTTCGAGCATACGGTATAAGTAATTGCATGAGATTATGTGAATTACTATCTTAGTTGATCTACACGCTTCTGTGCTATACAAGTGTGAACGGTGTTTTGGAGCATCTTATTATGCGCCAATCTTGTAATTGTTGAAGTTATTGATACGAAACGATGTAGATAAGTTGAAAGATTATGGCAATACTTTGTACATGAATCTTTACTTGGTGAAAATTCAGGTGCCTTGAGCCCAAGTAAATAAACTGTTAAATGAGAATCTGTAATCCATGAAGGAAAGTCCATGTGATGAAATTGTTGTTATTGTTGCCGTTGCAATATAGTTATGGGTGATGTTGCTTGAAATATGAATTGTCAGGTGGGATAGAGTTGTTGGCACACTATATATGATTCATGGTTGGATACCGATCTTCTGTGACCGTGATCGTTTGGTTGTTACGAATGATGTTTCTTGATAATGGGAATCTTTGTGATTCTCCCGTTGATTGTTGTGAACTTATGTTCCTTGTGAAGAATGTCTTTGTGATCAAATCGGCGGTGTGTGTTCATTGTCATGTGGGATCGGGTTGCGCGCCGCAACACATAGCAATAAGGGAGGGCGAGGTAATAAGGGTGAGAGCAGGGTATAAGGGTGGCCGAGGTAATAAGGGTGGAAGGGGTAATAAGGATGGAATGTGATCATTATCACTTGTGAATATGGATGTGTTACTAATGTCAGGGAAATTTGTGAAACTCTTGATTTGGTTGTTGTGATTTACGTGTAATGTTTTTTGAATTCTATTAACTGCTTTTCTTTTTCTGTGTACTGCTTGATTGTACTTGGGGTAAAGTTTGATCATACATACCAGTACTATTCCACAGTACTAACGTCCCTTTTGCCAGGGGCGCTACATCTTTTATATGGATGTAGGTGGTTCCGCAGCAGGTAGCTCAGCCCGTCACTAGTGGTGCCTCTCTTCATCTTCTCAACGGTTGTGGTGAGCCCCTTTCCTCCTCGGGGTCGAGTGTGGACTTTACTACTTTATTTTGCTCATATTAAATAGGTATAGCCGGGGCCTTGTTACCGGCAAGTATGTAAACTCTCCAGCATGCATAGAGGCTTCGTAGACACAATGTGGGTAGTGTAAATATATGTATTTTTTGGTATTAACATTACGTACTCGGAACCGTAAACCATGATCGAAAAATTATGTATGTACCGATATTACGTATGTTAAATATTAGTTGTTAACATGTTAAAAGAAGAAAGCAATGAAGACATGATGTAAGATGCACTTGAAACTAAGATCGGCTAACACATTGGAATTAATGTATGTTATGAACGCTGGGTAACACGTTGGGCAGGAAGGGCAAACTAGGTTCGCCTGACTGGGATCACCCGGTTAGGTGTCGGTCTCGCCCCTCAACTTTTGGGGCGTGACAAACATTGTATCAGAGCCTAAGAGTTTAAAAGTGTCCTAGGATGTCTCGGAGCCGTGTCTAGTAGAGCCCTTCTTATCGGTGTGTTGTCGACCACATCCATAATTAGGGGGCTGCATGGACATTTAGGAAAATACTCTTCACTGTTATTCTGCATCGTGCGATGGAGTGGAGTGTGAGAGTGTCTTTATCTAATTCGTGCGTTGTCCTAATTTTTCAGCAATGGCACCAAAGAAGAGAGCTCGACTCGGCCTAGAGGCCAATTCCACCCCGAGTGTGGCCACGCAGCCTTTGTCTGACGGTGCGGGTGAGAGTGATTCCCCGACCCTGAATTTTCGGACTCCTCCGTGCCAGGCCAGTCTATCCCTATTCCTTCTCCAGCGGAGGGTACTGAAATCCCTCCCGCTGATGCTCCTGATCCATCTTCAGTTCCAGCTTCCGGTTCCAGTATTTCAAATGGGGACCTTAGGGGGGCTATTCAGATGTTGACTCAGTTAGTGGCCTCCCAGGACCAAAGATCTCAGGCTGCCCATGCGTCCTCTATCGAGCAAAGGGATTCTTCAGGTTCTAGGGTCGACCAGTTTCTGCGGTTAGCCCCTCCAGAGTTTACAGGCACCGACCCAGAGGCTGACCCTCAAGATTTTATAGATGAAATGTAGAAGACTCTCCGGGTTTTGAAGGCTGCTGAAACTGAGGGAGTTGAGTTGGCTTCCTACCGTCTAAAGGGGGCAGCATATTCGTGGTTTGAGATGTGGGAGAGTTCCCGTGGAGAGCGGAGCCCTCCACCGAGGTGGGTCGAGTTCGTGGATGCCTTTATGGATCACTTCTTGTCTATTGAGACTATGGCAGCCCGTGCTGTAGAGTTCGAGGTCCTTAAGCTGGGCCACATGAGTGTGTGGGAGTACCATATGGAGTTTGTGCGCTTGTCAAAGTATGCCACCCACATGATGCCCACTATGGAGGCCAGAGTTCGTCAGTTTGTTCAGGGCTTTGGTCCCTTGGTTATCAATGAGGCTGCTACGGCTGCTTTGCATTCGGATATGAACTACGGGAAGATTGTGGGCTTCGCCCAAGCTACAGAGGCACAGAAATTGAAGATAAGGTCAGAAAGAGAAAGTAGTGGTAGAGCCCGGTCAGCGGGCAACCCTGGGGGCTCAGTTGGAGGGGGAGACCAGCCCTTGGGAGAGGTTCATCATGACCACTTCAGTCCTATGCTCAGTCCTCAGCCAGTGTGCCGCCATCAGGGCGCAGTTATCAGCAGGGAGGTCGCGTAGGGCCCGGTTCAGAAAGTAAGAGTTTCCACCAATCAAGTAGTTTTGGTAAGGGGTATCAGCAGCAGCGGAGGGCCCCATGCCCTAGGTGAAGGAGGCCTCATTCTGGGCCATGTTACTTGGATATGCCGGTATGCTTCAGATGCGGAGAGAGAGGTCACACCCAGTGGAGGTGTCGTATGCCCAGTCAGGGCACGGGTGGAAGCACTACTCAGCCATCAGGTTCTTCAGCCGCTGCATCTTCAGCAAGCCCTCCAGCTCCAGCAGGGCGCGGTGCAGCTAGGGGTAGAGCACGGGGTCAAGGGGGACCCAGTCGGTTCTATGCTTTGAGTGGTCATCAGAATGCGAAGGTTTCTCCAGATGTTGTCACAGGTATTCTGTGTGTGCAAACGCTTAATGTTTATGCTCTTATTGACCCAAGATCCTCTTTGTCATATGTTACTCCATTTATTGCTTCGAGTTTTGGGATAAAACCTGAACAACTTCTTGAGTCGTTCTTAGTATCGACTCCGGTTGGTGATTCCATTACGGTCGCGCGAGTCTATATGGATTGTGTTGTCACGATGTGTGGTCGGGATACCACGGCCGATCTCATTGAATTAAAGATAGTAGATTTTGATGTTATCATGGGAATGTATTGGCTTTACTCGTGTTTTGCTAAACTCGACTGCCGAACCAGAATTATGAGGCTCGAATTTTCTAACGAGCCCAGCATTCAATGGAAAGGGAGCGATGTCGTGCCAAGGGGTAGGTTTATTTCCTATCTTAAGGCCTCCAAAATGATCAGGAAAGGATGCATTTATCATTTGGTCCGGGTTGCGGACACCCCTTCAGAGGTGCTAGCTCCCACGTCCGTGCCGGTCATGAATGAGTTTCTGGGGGTGTTTCCGCATAAGTTGCCTGGGATTCCGCCAGATAGAGAGATTGATTTTGGGATTGACATATTGCCAGATACGCAGCCAATATCTATTCCACCGTACAGAATGGCGCCAGCAGAATTGAGAGAGTTAAAAGAGCAATTGAAAGATCTATTAGAAAAAGGTTTCATCCGGCCAAGTGTGTCGCCTTGGGGCGCGCCGGTTCTTTTTGTCAGAAAGAAAGATGGGTCGCTTCGAATGTGTATTGACTATCGGCAGCTCAACAAGGTCACCATCAAGAATAAATATCCACTACCTCGGATAGACGATTTGTTTGATCAATTGCAAGGTGCTAGGTTCTTCTCAAATATCGATTTATGGTCTGGGTATGATCAGTTAAAGATCAGGGAGCAGGATATTCCTAAGACCACCTTCAGGACTCGTTATGGGCATTTTGAATTTTTGGTAATGTCCTTCGGGCTGACCAACGCTCCAGCAGCTTTTATGGACCTTATGAATCGGATTTTCAAGCCATTTCAAGACTCCTTCGTGATTGTTTTTATAGATGACATCCTTGTCTACTCGCGAAGTCGGAAGGATCATGTTGATCACCTTAGAGCAGTCCTGCAGACTCTTCAACAACACCGCCTATATGCTAAAATTTCGAAATGTGAGTTTTGGCTGGAATCAGTTGCGTTTTTGGGTCATGTGGTCTCTAGGGAAGGACTTCAAGTTGATCCACAAAAGATTGCAGCAGTGAAAGATTGGCCGAGACCTACGACCCCGACGGAGATTCGTAGCTTCTTCGGCCTAGCCGGGTATTATCGGAGATTTGTGGAGGGATTCTCTACTCTCGCCTCCCCATTGACTAAGTTGACGCAGAAAGTAGTTAAGTTTCAGTGGTCTGATGCTTGTGAAAAGAGTTTTCAAGAATTGAAGTCAAGATTGACTTCAGCACCAGTGTTAACTTTGCCGGAAGGTACGGAGGGATTCGTGGTTTACTGTGATGCGTCGAAAGTTGGCTTAGGGTGTGTGTTGATGCAGCATGGTAAAGTTATAGCATACGCTTCAAGGCAGCTCAAGAATCATGAGCAGAATTATCCGACGCATGATTTGGAGCTCGCAGCAGTTGTGTTTGCATTGAAAATTTGGGGCACTATCTTTATGGGGTCCATGTGGATGTGTTCACGGACCACAAGAGCCTTCAGTACCTATTCAAACAGAAGGAGCTGAATTTAAGGCAGCAAAGGTGGTTAGAATTGCTCAAAGATTATGATATGGATATTTTGTACCATCCAGGGAAGGCGAATGTGGTAGCCGACCCTCTTAGTCGGAAATCCATGGGTAGCTTAGCACATTTGGAGGCCGGTCAGAGGCCTTTGGCTCAGGAGGTTCATTAGTTGGCCAGTCTTGGGGTCTGTCTTTCGACCTCATATAAGGGGAATGTTGTGGTAAGAAATGGAGCGGAGTCTCCTCTTGTAACGGAAGTCAAGGAAAAGCAATTTAGGGACCCAACATTAACACAATTGAGGGAGCAATTTTAAAACACAAGACTTCAGCGTTTTCTCTTGGCAGGGATGACGGTGTCTTGCGATGTCAGGGGAGAATATATGTTCCAGATGTAGATGATCTACGGGAGAGTATAATGGCAGAGGCTCATAACTCCAGGTATTCTATTCACCCAGGTTCCACGAAAATGTATCACGATCTCAAGGAGATTTATTGGTGGAATGGCATGAAGAGGGGTGTAGCGGACTTGGTGTCTAGGTGTTCGAATTGTCAGCAGGTGAAGGCCGAGCATTAGAAGCCCGGTGGGCTGACACAGCTGATGGATATACCGACGTGGAAATGGGATATGATCAACATGGACTTCGTGGTAGGGTTACCTCGCACTTAGCGCAAGTTCGACTCAATTTGGGTGATAGTGGATCGACTCACGAAATCAGCTCACTTCTTGCCAGTTAAGTCCACTGATACTGCAGAACAATACGCTCAGTTGTATATCAAGGAGATAGTCAGGCTTCATGGCACTCCAGTTTCTATTATCTTGGATCGAGGGGCCCAGTTCACAGCTAACTTTTGGAGGAAATTTCAGCAAGGTCTGGGTACTCAGGTAAATCTCAGCACGGCTTTCCACCCACAGACGGACGGTCAGGCGGAGCGAACTATTCAGACACTTGAGGATACGTTGCGATATTGTATTTTAGATTTCAAGGGTAGCTGGGATGATCACTTGCCGCTTATAGAATTTGCTTACAATAACAGCTTCCATGCTATTATTCAGATGGCCCCAATTGAAGCATTGTACGAGAGGAGATGTAGGTCCCCGATCGGATGGTTTGAGGTTGGTGAGGCAGAATTGATAGGGCCGGATCTTATGCACCAGACTATGGAAAAAGTTAGGGTCATTCAGGAAAGGATGAAAACTGCTCAGAGTCGTCAGAAATCATATGCGGATGTTCGTCGCAGAAATTTAGAGTTCCGAGTAGATGATTGGGTATTCTTGAAGGTGTCTCCCATGAAGGGAGTCATGCAGTTCATAAAGAAAGGGAAGTTGAGCCCACGGTATGTCGGGCCGTATCGGATCGCTCAGCGGATAGGACAAGTCGCATATAGGCTGGAATTGCCCCCTGAAATGTCCTTAGTGCATCTGGTGTTCCATGTGTCTATGTTGAAGAAGGTAATTGGAGATCCTTCCGCCATTGTGCAAGTTGAGACCATTGAGGCTAGCGAGGAATTGTCGTATGAAGAAGTTCCGGTTGCCATTCTCGATAGGCAGGTTCGTAGGTTGAGAAACAAAGACATTGCTTCGGTTAAAGGGTTGTGGCGGAGCCAACGAGTCGAGGAGGCCACGTGGGAAGCGGAGAAAGAAATGAAAGAAAACTACCCCCATCTGTTTGAGCAAGTGTAGTGGTGATCATGCGAATCATAGTTCCAAGGCAATTTGATGTAGTTTACAGACTCGTGCCGACCTTATTGTTGTAACTCCCCAATGCGTGTTAAGACTGTATACGAAGGTGTTAACTAGGTGGTGTGCTATCTTTAAAGAAAATAAACGGATTGCGGAACATATTTGGTAAGTAAGTAATTAATAATAGTGTAGATTGGTAAATGGTACTTAATTTTGTCTATGATCTACTGGGGTGATTGAACTGTATGGGGCACACCGAAGTGGACCAAAGCGATGTGCCAAATTGCATTCCACCAATTGAATCTTATGCTAAATTGTGATGAAAAGAGGATGAACCATCTGTATTTGTTAAGGTAATTGAATATGTACGAGTATTGGGGTGATAAATAGTATACCAGTTTTAGGGACAACAAAATGTGTGTAATGGTGCTTGGAAATGTGTTTTGGGGGCTCTCTGTCAGGTAGATAGGCCTAGTTACAAGGGAACCTCTGGCAAAATTTTCTAAAAATACTAGAGTTAATGTAAATTGGGAGGTTTGCATGTCACGCTTTCAAAGAACCAAATGATTTCCAAAATCCTCATTCGAGGACGAATGCTTTTAAGGAGGGAGAATGTAAAGACCCGTAAAAATTTCTTGCTTAAAATAACGTCCGAATAAGTCCCCGAGTCGATACCTCTGAGGAATTGAAAGAACTTATTTTTTCCAGAAATTGGGTGTTATGAGACGCACTATGCGATCGCATAACGTGTATGCGGACAGCATAGTAGTCGCATACACGGGCAGTTTACTGCCCAACTGAAGAGGTGTTATGCGACGCACAATGTGATCGCATAACGTGTATGCGGACCACATTGTGGTCGCATACCCTGGCAGAATGTTTCCAAAAATTTGGCCCACCTGAGGGCCATATGCGGTCCCAGATGCGAACCGCATGTCAAGAATGCGATCGCATTCCTGACCGCATATCCGTCGCGACCTGTTATTTTTCTAAAATTTTATACCCGACCCCAGTTTCATTTAACCCCCACCCCCTTTCATTTTAACAAGTTTCTGAACAAAAATAGAGAGAAGAAAATGAGAGTTCTTGAAAAAGGAAGTGGTCCTTCCATTAGAGTGATTTTCAAGGTCCCTTAGGCCCGGTAATTCGAGCAATCCCCTTCTTCCCCATTCCAACAGGTAAGGGTTCCTAATTCTTCTTTCTTCTTTTTCCATAAATTTAAACAAAGGGAGGGTTGTCATGAATTGATTCTTGAAAATAGTCACTAATACCTTGCATGCATGTTTATAAATGGTGTGAATTTGTAAAATGGAGTGACTTGGGGTAAAACTTCACGAGATAGGGTTGGTGGCCTTATGGGTTCACCTAGTGTTTGACAAATTGCTTGAGGGAGAATCCGAATTGCATGCATGACTTCAATTCTGAGTTGAATGTGTTTAATTGTGAATTAGATTGATGATACTAGTCTGTTCGGTGATTTCAAGTAGGAGTGAAAAGGGAAACCCGATTCCAGGTATGTATGGCTAATTTTAACCCTCGTACCGTCACCCCGTTAGTGTTCGAGCATACGGTATGTGTAATTGCATGAGATTATGTGAATTACTATCTTAGTTGATTGCCACCCTTCTGTGCTATACAAATGTGAACGGTGTTTTGGAGCATATTATTATGCGCCAAGCTTGTAATTGTTGAAGTTATTGATATGAAACGATGTAGATAAGTTGAATGATTATGGAAATACTTTGTACATGAATCATTACTTGGTGAAAATTCAGGTGCCTTGAGCCCAAGCAAATAAACTGTTAAATGAGAATCTGTAATCCATGAAGGAAAGGCCATGTGATGAAATTGTTGTTATTGTTGCCGTTGCAATATAGTTATGGGTGATGTTGCTTGAAATATGAATTGTCAGGTGGGATAGAGTTGTTGGCACACTATATATGATTCATGGTTGGATACCGATCTTCTGTGACCGTGATCGTTTGGTTGTTACGAATGATGTTTCTTGATAATGGGAATCTTTGTGATTCTCCCGTTGATTGTTGTGAACTTATGTTCCTTGTGAAGAATGTCTTCGTGATTAAATCGGTGGTGTGTATTCATTGTCATGTGGGATCGGGTTGCGCGCCGCAACACGGAGCAATAAGGGAGGGCGAGGTAATAAGGGTGAGAGCAGGGTATAAGGGTGGCCGAGGTAATAAGGGTGGAAGGGGTAATAAGGATGAAATGCGATCATTATCACTTGTGAATATGGAGGTGTTACTAATGTCAGGGAAATTTGTGAAACTCTTGATTTGGTTGTTGTGATTTACGTGTAATGTTTATTGAATTCTATTAATTGCTTTTCTTTTTCTGTGTACTGCTTGATTGTACTTGGGTTAAAGTTTGATCATACATACTAGTACTATTCCACAATACTAACGTCCCTTTTGCCGGGGGCACTACATCTTTTATGTGGATGTAGGTGGTTCCGCAGCAGGTAGCTCAGCCCGTCACTAGTGGTGCCTTTCTTCATCTTATAAACGGTTGTGGTGAGCCCCTTTCCTCCTCGGGGCCGTGTGTGGACTTTACTACTTTCTTTTGCTCATATTAAAAAGGTTACCGGCAAGTATGTAAACTCTCCAGCATTCGTAGAGGCTCCGTAGACACAATGTGGGTAGTGTAAATATATGTATTTTTTGGGTAACCGTAAACCATGTTGGAAAAATTATGTATGTACCGATATTACGTATGTTAAATATTAGCAGTTAACATGTTAAAAGAAGAAAGAAATGAAGACATGTTGTAAGATGCACTTGAAACTAAGATCGGCTAACACATTGGAATTAATGTATGTTATGAATGCGGGGTAACACGTTGGGCAGGAAGGGCAAACTAGGTTCGCCTGACTGGGATCACCCGGTTAGGTGCCGGTCTCGCCCCTCGACTTTTGGGCCATGACACACATCTCCTGCCAATTCCTTTTTGTCAATATCAAACAACTTTAACACATCAACCATCAGGTCACACTCACCATGTAGTCACCTAGTCACAATGTTCCATCAATGAGGACACTAACGGACATATAAGTCCCAAATACGTGTGCTCACACAAACGAAATCTAAGCACTCAAGTCACAGACAGAATCCGGCCTCAAGTCCTCCAGACTGGACCATTATTAACATGCTAAAAATTACATCTCATCCATGGAAGTCACAAGTCATCGATGTACAACTGATACTAAGCGCTCACGTGCGCATTCGAGTACACGAAAGGAATTCAAGGAGTTACACTTTTGGCTGAATAAAATGGATTCGCACGACAAGAATTCAAGAACATGGGATGTTTCCTAAGGGTTCTGCAGCCTCTCGAAGATAAGTACAGACGTCTCTATACCGATCCGCAAGACTCTACTAAACCTGCTCATGACCGTTGGGTCCTATGTAACCTAGTGCTTTGATACCAACTTGTCATGACCCCAAATCCTAAACCGGCTGTGATGGATCCCATCATAGAACTAGGCTAGCCAACAATCACATATTTACATTTTTCCTTTCAAAACTTCCCAAATCGTTATCAACATTTCATAAAACGTATATAAATCTTTAAATTTTTAAAGAAAAACAAACAAGCTAAACTATCTACAACCATTCCCAAGATCCGGAGCCAACAAGTCATGAGCATCTAAGAATACTACCAAGAATACTACTATCACAATACATAAATATTGGAACGAAGACTAAGTACAAAACAAGAAAAGGGTAAAACAGAGATGCTGCGGACGCTGACAGCTACCTCGATGTCCCGACTCCGGCTCCATGAGTAATAAGAAGGCTAACGCCGGTATCAACACCTGAATCTGCACACAGTGGTGCAGGGAGTAATGATGAGTACGCCAACTCAGTAGTAATGAAAATAAATCAGGTCTTGAGCAGCAAGAAACACACATAATCAAATCATCATGTCACAATAAAACAACCTTTCTTTCCAACAGTGTATACAACAATTCAGTATGCCTTAAAAGCCAATTTCAGTAAAACTCTTTTGAAAAATTGTAATTTCCAATGACTTCAGTAAAATACCCAAGAAGTATTAGTTTAAAGATGAAATGAATCGTAAATAGTCACTCAGGTAACACAAGTATCATAAACTGCCCCTCGGGCAATCACCACTCAGAATCAGTCACTCAACATATCTCACAATCACTTAGTATCAGCCCCTCGGGCAACCTCACTGTCACTCATGCCTCCCAATCACTCATTACTCGGCACTCGACACTCGACACTTGCACTCAGTAGGTACCTGCGCTCACTGGGGTGTATAGACTCTGGAGGGGCTCCTAGAGCCCAAGCGCTATAAACAGCCAAGACATGGAAATCATCACTCAGGAACTCGGCCTCTCTCATATCATAAATATCCTCACAATATGAGCTCTCGGCCTCACTCAGTCAGACACTCTGAACATGCCACTTGGGACATAAATAAACGGGGTTCTCGACCCAAAATTGTATTTTATTCATGAAAGATAATAGCAGCAATACTGAGTGTCAAAACAGTTCAACAAGAATGACTGAGTATAAATCATGGTTACTACGTGAGGAATATCAGAAAATAGTTCCCCAAGGGGTTAAAACAAATCGGCACAAGGCCCCAAACATGGATTACAACCCAAATATATCGAAAACATAGTAATACTATTTAACATACGATTTGAAAGCAGTTTCACAACTCAATAGCTGCCTCAAAAGGATCCAATGTCCAATTTTCCAATTCGTGCACGCCACACACTCGTCATTCCGTGTGTACGTCACTCAAAAGTAGTGAAAGGATGTTATGTCCGGGGTTTCATACCCTCAGGATAGGATTTAAAGACATTACTTACCTCAAACCAGCCCCAAAAGCTACTTCGCAATACTTTTGCCCCTCGAATCGGCTCCCGAATGCTCCGAATCTATCAAAACCAGATTTATCACATCAAAATATGATAGGGAAATAAAACCCAATCGAAAAATATCAACATTAGGCACAATTCCCAAAATTTGCTAAACCCCACCCCCGGGCCCACATCTTGGAACTCGATAAAATTTACACCATAATGATCCTCATCCTCTCACGATTCTATACATATCAAGAACACTGAAATCGTAATTCAAATGACCCCTCAGATCCACATTAGAAGGTCTCTTAATCTCAAGCCCTAATTTCCCCTTTTTACACTGATCTTCCCCAAATTAACACCACTAATTAGGCCTTTAATCACATGTAATTGAGTTATGAAGTCAAGAATCTTACCTCCAAGTGATTCCCCTTTGGTTTCCTCAAAAATCCCTCTCCAAAGCTTCAATCCCGTTCAAAAAAGCTAGAAAAGTGAAAAAGGGTCGCGGACTGGACTATTTAATACTGCCCAGGCCTTTCCTTTATCGCGATCGCGGAGCACAAAATAAATCAGCTCCTCAACAACTTTACGTGATCGCAAAACCTTCCACGCGATCGCGAACCTTCACCTTACTTACTAGTGCGATCGCAGCCACAACCACGCGATCACGAAGAACATCCCCCTCAGCTCCTACCCAGCTCACTACCTTATGCGATCGCGACCCTGACCATGCGATCGCGAAGCATACCCTGCAAAACTAACAGGATTACGAAGCTTTCAAAGCAATCACGATGAACAAACTTAGACCCCCACATAACTAACCCTACGCGATCGTAGGAACCCCTACGCGATCGCGTAAGAGAACACCAGAGCCAAAACACACAAGAAATCTGCAGCTCCCAAACTTCCAAACTAAGTCCGTTAACCACCCGAAACACACTCGAGACCGTCGGAACCTCAACAAAACATATCAACACTTTCCATAACCTCATTCAAACTTAGTGGAGCCTTTGAAACACCAAAAACAACGCAAAAACACAAAAATCACATCAAATTTAAGCCTATGAACTTTGAAATTTCTAAATTCCACTAACGATGCCGAAACCATCCAAAACAACTCTAATTGACCTGAAAGTTTACACACATATCCAAAATGACATTACAAACCTGTTTCCACTGTCGGAATTCCATTCCGACCCCGATAGCCTATTTTCCACTGCCGACCGGAAATTGCCAAAAACTAACTTTCGCCAATTCATGCCTAAATCTTCACCAAACATCAAAATTACATTCCGAACACACTCCTAAGTACCAAATCACCTAACGAAGGTATCCGAGTAAAAAATCCTCATTCCGAGATCGTTTACCAAGAAGTCAACTCCCGATTGACTTTTCTAACTACAAGGCTACCTTAAGAGACTAAGTGTCTAAATTCTCACCACAAGGCAAAAACATGAAAAATAGTGCAAAATCTACGAAATGACCGGCCGGGTCGTTACACTGGCCAAGTGGCAAATCCCGCTGAGTGAGTTAGACATTGTCTATGTGACTTAGAAAGAGGTCAAGGGACACGCATTGGCGGACCATCTTGCCGAGAACCCTGTGGATGGAGAATATGCACCCCGGAAAACGTATTTTCCCGATGACGAAGTGTCGTTCATAGGAGAAGACATTGCAGAATCCTATGACGGTTGGAGAATGTTCTTTGATGGAGCGGCGAATTTCAAAGGAGTCGGCGTTGGAGTTGTCTTGGTATAGAAAACCGGTCGACATTATCTGGTATCTACTAAACTCATATTCCCCTGCACTAACAACATGGCTGAGTATGAAGCCTGTATCCTAAGGTTCAACATGGCCACTGATATGAATATTCAAGAGTTATTGGTAATTGGTGATTCAGATTTGCTAATACACCAAGTACAAGGAGAATGGGCTACCAAGAGTTCCAAGACACTGCCGTATCTGCACCATGTGTAGGAATTCACACATGGTCACTCTAAAATTCAGAAAGAGTTTGTCGATGCATTGGCCACTCTATCATCCATGATACAACATCCAGATAAGAACTTCATTGACCCTATTCCAGTAAAGATCCATAGCTAGCCGGCATATTGTGCCCATGTTGAAGAAGAAGCGGACGGAAAACCATGGTTCAACGTCATCAAGGAATACTTGACAAAGGGAGAATACCCAAAACTTGCAAATCATACTCAAAAACGCACACTTTGGAGATTGTCCAACAATTTCTTTCACAACGGAGAAACCCTGTACAAGAGAACTCTCCTGGTTTGGGATTATTGAGATGTGTCGATGCGAAGGAAGCCTCCAAACTAGTTGAAGAGATACATGCTGGGACCTGCGACCCACATATGAATGATTTTGTCTTTGCAAATAAGATACTCTGAGCCGGTTATTTCTGGATGACCACGAAAACGGATTGCATCCAGTATGTTCAAAAATGCTACCAATGTGAGGTACATGCAGATATGATAAAATTACCCCCAAATGAGATCAATGCAACAAGCTCACCTTGGCCATTCGCCGCCTGGGGAATGGATGTCATTGGACCGATCGAGCTTACAGACTCAAATGGACACAAGTTCATCTTAGTAGATATTGATTACTTCACCAAATGGGTCGAAGTAGCATCTTACCAAGTAGTGACTAAGAAAGTCGTGGCAGACTTTGTCCGCGACCACATTGTTTGTCGATTCGGAGTTCCAGAGTCAATCATCACCGACAACGGCTCCAACCTCATCAGAGATCGGATGAAAGCCATGTGCGAGACTTTCAAAATCAAGCACAAGAGTTCCACAACCTATAGACCTCAGATGAATGGATCTGTATAAGCCGCCAACAAGAACATCAATAAGATACTGAGAAAGATGATATAAATGCACAGACAATGGCACAAAAAGTTATCATTTTCCTTACTAGGATACCGCACCACAGTCTGTACATCAACTGGGGCAACACATTACTTACTTGTTTACAGCACGGAAGCTGTTATTCCCACCAAAGTGGAGATTCCTTCCCTAAGAATCATACAAGAAGCTGAGCTCAGCAAACGCAGAATGGCTAAAGAGTCGTTATGAGAAACTAGGCCTCATAAGTATGTCATGGGAAACTTTATCAAAACAGAATGACCAAAGCCATCAATAAAAGAGTCAAACCAAGAGAATTCACATCGGGGCAGCTGGTGTTGAAGAAGATCTTTCCACATCAAGATGAAGCCAAAGGAAAATTCTCTCCCAACTGACAAGGTCCGTATATTGTTCACCGAGTATTAACAGGAGGAGCTCTTATCTTTGCAGAGATGGACGGAGAAGTCTGGCAAAAACCGATCAACTAAAATGAAATCAAACGATACTATGTTTCACTCTTTATACTTTTCCCGAATGATGTAAATTGAACTACGCCTGACCTAATTCCCGTTTAAGAGGGTATGCGTAGGCAGCCCTATGGGTTCGGTCACAATTCAATAAAAATCTCATTTCCCCCGCAATTCGAAACTGGAGAAAACGTTTGAGGAGGACCCTCAATGTTCCGAAGCAAGTTCAGCCGATCGCGGCAGGTGCCATAGTCAGAGACGTCAATCTAGCTAACTGGGGCAAAATTTTGAAGAGGACCCTCAAAATTTCGGAGAGGTTGCAGTGTCTTGAACCATGTCACGGTCGTCGGTTCATCTAAATTTCTGAAAATATATTTTATATTATGCCTTAAAAAAATCATGCATGCTTTCTTTCAAAAATAGCTCTGTTTAGCAAACGCTACCCCGATGATATAAACAGGATCATCAGACCAAGCAAAATGAGTCAAAAGAAGCTAGCAGATATAAAAACCAACCTTCCCATCTACAGAATTCACGATTTTTCTTTGGATGCAGGAACAAAGAATGAACACGCTTCAAAGTCACAATTTTCAAAATAGTTGCAATTTGTTATTAACACAAAAAATAAACATGCTCCGCAATCACAATGACCACAACAACTGCAATATCAAAATATGCCACCAGCTAGGAAATCCTGCTTCCATTTGCTATTTATTCTTCTGCATAAGGCCAAGCTCTGCCTTTGTCTTGCATGGGACTAAGCTTTGTCCTGCATTTTGCATGAGGTTAAGCTCTATCTCCACTCTGTATAAGGCTAAACTCTGCCTTCCCCTGCATGAGGCTAATCTCTTCCTTCATCTGCATAAGGCTAATCTTTGCCTTCCATTTGCATAAGTCTAAGCTCTGCCTTCGTCTTGCATGGGACTAAGCTTTGTCCCGTATTTTTTCAACAGGTTAAGCTCTACCTCCACTCTGCATAACGCTAATTTCTGCCTTCCATTTGCATGAGGCTAAGCTTTTCCTTCGTCTTGCATGGGACTAAGCTCTGTCCCGCATTTTGCATGAGGTTAAGCTCTACCTCCACTTTGCCTAAGGCTAATCTCTGCCTTCCTTTTCCAAAAGGCTAAGCTCTGCCTTCGTCTTGCATGAGACTAAGCTCTGTCCCGCATTTTGCATGAGGTTAATCTCTACCTCCACTCTGCATAAGGCTAATCTCTGCCTTCAATTAACATAAGGATAAGCTATTCTTTCGTCTTGCGTGGGACTAAGCTCTGTCCCGCATTTTGCGTGAGGTTAAGCTCTACCTCCATTCTGCATAAGGCTAATCTCTAACATCCTTTGCATGAGGCTAATCTTTGCCTTCATCTGCATAAGTCTATTTTATGCCTTCCATTTGCATAAGGCTAAGCTTTGCCTTCATCTTGCATGAGACTAAGCTCTGCCACACATTTTGCATGGGGTTAAGCTCTACCTCCACTCTGCATAAGGCTAATCTCTGCCTTCCATTTGCATAAGGCTAATCTCTGCCTTCGTCATGCATGGGACTAACCTCTGTCCCGCATTTTGCACGTGGTTAAGCTCTACCTCCACTCTGCATAAGGCTAATCTCTGCCTTTCATTTGAATAAGGCTATGCCCTGCCTTCGTCTTGCATGGGACTAAGCTTTGTCCTGCATTTTACATGAGGTTAACCTTTACCTCTACTCTGCATAACGCTAATCTCTGCCTTCCATTTGCATGAGACTAAGCTTTGCCTTTGTCTTGCATGGGACTAAGCTCTGTCCCGCATTTTGAATGAGGTTAAGCTCTACCTCCACTCTATATAAGGCTAATTTCTATCTTTCATTTGTAAAAGGCTGAGCTCTACCTTCGTTTGGCATGGGACTAAGCTCTGTCCCGCATTTTGCATGAGGTTAAGCTCTACCTCCACTCTGCATAAGGCTAATCTATGCCTTCCATTAGCATAAGGCTATGCTCTGCTTTTGTCTTGCATGGAACTAAGCTCTGTCACGCATTTTTGCATGAGGTTAAGCTCTACCTGCACTCTTCATAAGGCTAATTCCTGCCTTCCACTTGCATAAGTCTAAGCTCTGACTTCGTCTTGCATGGGACTAAGCTCTGTCTCGCATTTTACATGAGGTTAAGCTCTACCTCCACTCTGCATAAGGCTAATCTCTGCCTTCCATTTGCATAACGCTAAGATCTGCCTTCGTCTTGCATGGGACTAAGCTTTGTCCCGTATTTTGCATGAGGTTAAGCTCTACCTCCACTCTGCATAAGGCTAATCTCTGCCTTTCCCTGCATGGCGCTAATCTCTGCCTTTATCTGCATAAGGCTAATCTCTACCTTCCTCTGCATAAGGCTAATCGCTGCCTTCCATCTTCATAAGGATAATCTCTGCCTTCCTTTGCATAAGGCTAATCTTTGTCGTCCTCTGTATAAAGCTAATCTCTGCCTTCCTCTGCATAAGTCTAATCTTTTCCTTCATCTTGCTTAAGGCTAATCTCTTCCTTCCACATCTTGCATGAGGCTAAGCTCTGCCTCAAATTTACTTTTCACCGAGACTAAGCGTTGTCTCTCAAGACTTATTTACTTCGCTCCTCTTTCGGGCTAAGCTCTGCCCTCCATTTCCCAAGTCTAAGCTTTGTCTTGTGAACATCATATTATTGCATTTGATGGGCTAAAATATCGCCAACTTGTCCAAAGGCGTCATAGCCTAACGACATCATCCTCAAAGCCGGAAGACACAATTTCATGGCCTGATGATCTCTCTCAATTTTGCATATCACCATTCAAAGGGGTCATAGTTCGGAGGCACCATCTTCATGGCCCGAGAACATAATTTCATGGCCTGCGAATCTCTCTCCAAATAATTCATGGCCCATGATATCATGGTCTGAGGACGTCATCCTTAACCATCCAAAGACAATTTTCATAGTCCAATGGGGACCTGCATCATGTTTAAATTTATGCACAATATATGCTTGTAGTATTATTATTTGCAGGTGACTCGACATGCAACGGCTATACCAGCAGGAGCGATCCCGCTCCAGTTCTCCCAACCACATCAAACCCGACCTCCCCGTAAACCGTGCATTTGCCCTTCCCTAGATATTGCACTCGTTCTTGTGATGATTTCACCGGTATACTTCGTCGATGAATCCGAAACTACATACGGTCAGATTCCTGCAAAACCAAGGATATGTAAGCAGCTCAAAAGTCTGGGTGCGGCCTAAGTCTCTCAAACTGTTTCGCTCGGTCAAAATTGGCCATCATATTTTTACCCGACAACTCTTTCATCCTTTCCGGGTAAAGAGGGGTAGCTGTTGATACCCAATTTTTACCAAAATATTTTTCGCATATATATACCCTCAAAAATCATGCATTACTAGCAATTGGTATTTCTCCATAAGTTGTTTACAATTTTATTAATTTGTCCAATATTTTATTTCCAATAAATAATTTATAAAATTGCATCACAAATGATTTCAAGAGCATTCCTAATTTAATTTGTTGTTCATGGTCCTAATAAGATCAAATTATTTTATAATTAGCCAAATTGGCATCTTTTGGCTATAATTACAATAAATTTGTAATTATAGCCCAAGCATATAATTTTGTACTATTTGTTAGGGGAAATTAGTCCTTTGTATTTTTAAAATACTAAATAATTATTTTAAATAATTTTCTATGCATGAAATTCACTTTTATAATTACTTACTATTTTATAAATTATCTTAACTAATTTGAATTGGGTATTTAACAAATAGCCCCATTTCATTTCAATTATAACATATTTAAACCAGCCCAAACCCCGGGCCCAAACCTTAGCCTTCCTGACCCATACCTTATCAATCCTGATCGTTGATCATCTTTGATCAACGGTCCAGATCCCCCATTACCATAATTAACCTAATAACCACCTCATAACCCTTTCATTTTCCACCCTTCCCCCGCCGTCACCCTTTCCTTTCTCTCTCAAAACTCTCTCTATCTGAACCCTAATGTCCAGGCGCCATCACCGGCTTACACTACCATTCTATGGTGTTTGTTCGTCGTCTCAGGCCTCTTACTTGCTATGGTACCGATGTTTCCTAGATCTTTGAGGAGATTTAAAGGGATCTAGGCGGTCTGGTTTGTACTTTTTGATTTCTTTGCCTGATTCAGGCTATTTGCTCGACCACGTGTAAGAATCTCTCTTATTTTGCTATGTATCCGGGGTTTTCTAACCCTATGTTCTCCTCTCTGTTATGTTTTTCTAAAAAACCTTAATTTTTATCTCCGATCTTCTTAGATATGTATAGATCTGAGACGAATCGAATAACTCTTACATATTTTGCCTAGAAATTTTATGGTTTCAACTAATTTCCCGTCTTTTCCCTAAACAAGGGTTCATTATAAGTCATTTTTTCTCAAGGTCTTTCTGATTTTTAAATGTTCAATAGATTACCCTTAGTGTTCTTGGCTGATTTATGCAAAGATTGCTAAACCCTAGTCTATTTATGTGAAACTATGAATTTTTCTGATTTATTGCTTTGATTATGAGTTTTAAATGTTACCAGTTGTGTTGACTCATTCTGCATCTTTGACCTATACGATTTTCCTTAGTCAGACTCATTACTTTATGATTTTTACCCTAACTAATCTCTATTATGGTTTCTGAATCAATTTTCGGCTAACTTCTTTTTATTTTTAAAAGTTTTACTTAGCCTATTTTATTTGTGGGAATTTATATATTCTCTCCAGAATTGTGTTAAACTGGTTGAGTAATTTACTCTGTTAAGAATCTGTAAACATGCGTCTTGCCTGTTTCTATGATTACGACCTAAATTAGATGTTCTTGCCTTATTTGATTGTTGTATTTACTTATTATTTTACATGATTCTTTCCTTAAATTAGACCCCTGATTATTTTCTCATCTACTTGGTTTGATTTGAACCGCTTTCCATAATTAGTCCCTGTATATTTACTGATTCTTTTAATGATTCATTCCTTAATTAGACCTCTAATTATTTACCCCTTTATTTAGTCTGATTTGAACCTCTTGCCTTAATTAGTTCCTATCATTATTGTTGACTAATTGCCTTTAATTAAAGAAAGACTGTGCTGAACCTCATGTGTGATTGATTCCATGATCCTTTAATGGCTGATTATTGACCCATTTACCTTATTTTGCTATGCTACTGAATTTCTATATAAACTCTTTTTATTCTACCTCTCAACACACGAACTGACATTAGCTCACAACTCTCTCATACACTCAAAACTCTTCTGCGTTCTCTTGTTACTTGCTATTGTTACATAATTAGCCGGCTGCAAGCCAAGGATAATTATTGCATTCTCCTGTTCTTCACTTTGTGTTTACTCTCTTTACTGGTATGTTCTGATTTTAAATTTAAGCTCCCAAACCAATGTGTTTGCTACTGCTTCAGTTTATCATCTATTTCTGTCTATTGTTTTGTTGTTCAACATGTAATTGACATGTTTACATTATTGCTTCACCCAGCATGTTAGTTATGTCCTACCCCTTTTAGGATCAGCATGTTTACTCCATTTTTGTAGTTTGTCTCAGTGTGACTCTACTCTATTTGAATGCTTGTCTATTTGTTGTCCAGTTCTGGTATGCACCTACTTTTGCAAAACTGATTTGTTACCTTAAGTTGTCTTGATGCTATGCTCAATCATGCTTAGTACTTCTATGTCCTCAATGTTGCTATGAAATCCTATATTATGTCATCTCCCAATCAAATGAACCCCCCTAAAGCACTTCTAATTCTATAACTATGTTCTAATTAGCACTCCTGAATCCATGTCTTACTATTTGCACTATTTGCTACCCCTTAATTGCAAAAGACTCATGTTTATTATATGTGTATTATGTGTCCTCAGTCCCCAATTATCCCTGTGTGAAGGGTTGAGTGTTGCTGAACCTGTTTGGCTCAATGTAAAATATATTGTTTGTTTGATTACACAACTCTTGTCAAAATTGTTTTACTGTTAAAAAACTCTCCTATTTTATAAAACTACTTCAACTAAGTCTTTTCAATATTGTTTTCATATCAAAACCTTTTCAAAACTATGTCAAGCACTCTCACTCTACTCTTAGGTCCTTAAGTTATGTCCCTGCAGTGTGTGACTACCTTGGGATCCCTGTGAGATCCCTCTGAACTCTGATGCACTGGGGCTGGGTCTTCCACACTACACTTACAGAGTCTTGGTTATGAAATCTGGGTGTGAGAACTACCCGGGATCCTTGAGTTCCTTAGGGAACTCTGACACATCCGGACATGAGAAAGGCTATGACTGGCATTTGAGGCTATGGGAAGTTTGATACTTGGGCCTGCTTCAGGCTCCCTATAGTGTAACTTCTTCCTTTTCCATTATCTATTTATGTAATTTATTTATCTGGTCTGTAATAATTATTGTAAATAGATATTTCAACTACGCCTCATTTCAACACTAATGTTGTACCTTGGGATTACGTGGCTGAGGCTAGAAGGAGACGTAAAACCAAGATAGAAGAGGTTGTTGCTGTGTAGGGAATGACTAGGACCGACAGGGTCTATAAACCTGAACACTTGGCAGAATCCAGCAAACAGGCCTCCAAGAGACCACGCATCATCGAGATAGGCCCAGGTGATCTTTTATGAGAGTGTTGAATCGCTGTCATTGCTGCAGAATTCGAAAACACATTGGAATGCTTTGATGAGAGTGTTGAACGAAGAATATGTGCCTAATAAAATCACCAGTGGAGAAATGGCCAACATGGTAGGACAGGTGCTGGAAAGTCACAAGATCACTTTCCACGAGGATGAGTTGTTGCCTCAAGGGTTAAGTCACAATAAGGCACTACACATCACTAAGCAATGTGAGGATTAATTTATCACCAGGGTTCTGATTGATGGGGGATCCAGCCTCAATATCTTCCCATTGACTACACTCAAGAAAGTTGGCAAGGGATTGTACGAGATAAGAGAAATGTCCATGAACGTAAAGGCTTTCGGCAGTTCTCACAGGTCTACAAGTGGGGAAATCAGTCTTTGTCTGCAAATGGGACCCACATGGTTCGAGGTTGAATTTCGGGCGATAGATATATCTGTGTCCTACAACCTGTTATTAGGACGACCATGGATACATGTTGCTGGGGCTGTTGCATCAACATTGCATCATGCAGTGAAAGTCGAATGGAACCACCAGGAAGTAATAATCCATGGAGATGAAAACAAACCTATCTATAGTCGCCAGACCATCCCGGTGGTTGAAGGTAGAAGAAGGCTGGGCGGAGAAACCTACCACCACATCGATCGGGTCAACGCAATAGAGAAGGATAAGTGGTGGGATAGTAAAATCGAAAGCATATTGAACTGGAGCGGGTACAAGCCTTGCAAAGGACTTGACAAGAATCTTCAGGTATTCTCCAAGCCAATACAGCTCAAGCGCCATGGCACCACTTTTTGTCTAGGATACAAATACACTTGGAAAGAGTACAAGAACTGGTCGCCAGCATGGAGTGGTCCCTACTACCTATTGGAGTAGCCTATACCACATCTGGAGCAGACTTTCCAACAGGCTGACATCATATGGGGTTCAAAATAAAAAGAAGAAGAACTAGCAGCCTTGAAGAATCTATTCCTAGAAGATGAAGACATGGACTGTTGTGTTATTGTTGAGGAAGAGGAGGAGAAAGGCCCTTCCATCCAAGCCGTGAGCAAAGGATCATTCCTTAAGAATTGGACTGTCAGAACATCCAGGGCTCGAGGAGTCCCGGGCATTACTATTTCCTGTCTTGATGAACCAACGACTGTGACATGCAATGAGACAACGCAATAAAATGACATCGATTCAGAATAAGAGGATGTCATACCCGATGAAACTGTCAATAAAACTCGCATCAGCATCCACTTATCGCCATTAGAGAAAGAAAAATACACATAATTCTTGAGAGAGTATGAAGACATATTTGCATGGTCGTACGACGACATGACTGGTCTAAGGACCTCCATTGTGGCTCACAAGTTGCCAACCAATCTAATGAGCCCTACTGTAAAGCAGAAGCTTCGAAAGTTCAAGCCTGATATGAGCCTGAAAATCAAAGAGGTAGTTACCAAGAAAATCATTGTCAAGGTCCTCAGGGTAGTTGAATATCCAACATGGTTAGCCAACATCGTGCCCTGTGTCCAAGAAGAACGCGAAAGTCAGGGTTTGTGTCGACTACCGGGATCTCAACCGGCCCAGTCCAAAGGATTATTTCCCTCTTCCAAATATACACATCCTGATTGACAATTGCACCAATCATGAACATCAGTCATTTGTGGATTATTTCGCCGGTTACCATCAGATTTGGATGGATGAAGAAGAAGTTGAGAAAATGACTTTCATTACGCCGTGGGGAGTCTACTATTATAAGATGATGCCATTCGGCCTAAAGAATGTTGGGGCCACTTATATGAGAGCTATGGCCACTATCTTCCATGACATGATACATAAGAGATCGAGGTATATGTGGACGATGTCATCATCAAGTCCAAGAAAGCCACCGACCACATAGCAGATTTGAGAAATTTCTTCAATAGATTGCGAAAATACAACCTGAAATTGAACCCCGCAAAGTGTGCATTCGGGGTTCCTGTTGGAAAATTGCTTGGATTAATCGTCAGCATCCGAGGGATAGAATTGGATCCATCAAAGGTCAAAGCCATCCAAGAGCTACCACCGCCAAAGAACAAGAAAGATTGATGAGTTTCCTGGGATGCCTTAATTACATCATCCGGTTCATAGCCCAGTCTACGGTCAAATGTGAACCAATCTTCAAGATGCAAAAGAAAGATGCTGCAACCAAATGGACCGAGGATTGTCAAAAGGCCTTTGACAGAATCAAGGAGTACTTATCAAAACCACCGCCAGAGCCATGTATACCCTTATTACTCTACCTTGAAGTACTAGATGGAACGTTTGGCTGCCTTCTGGGAAAGCACGACGAGATAGGAAGAAAGTAACAGGCGATCTATTATCTGAGTAAGAAGTTCACTCTATACGAGGCACGGTATTCTCTACTGGAACGTACCTGTTGTGCTTAACTTGGGTAGCCCAGAAGCTGAGGCATTACTTCTATGCCTACACAACATATCTCATATCAAGGATGGATCCCTTGAAGTACATCTTTCAAAATCCCATGCCCACTAGCAAGTTGGCCAAGTGGAAAATCCTGCTGAGTGAGTTCGACATTGTCTATGTGACTCAGAAAGCAATCAAGGGACAGGCAGTGACGGACCATCTTGCTGAGAACCCTGGGGATGGAGAATACGCACCCCTGAAACGTATTTTCCCAATGAAGAAGTGTCATTCATAGGAGAATACATTGAAGAATCCTATGACGGTTGGAGAATGTTCCTTGATGGAGCGGCGAATTTCAAAGGAGTCAGCGTTGGAGTTGTCTTGGTATCAAAAACCGGTCAACATTATTCGGTATCTGCTAAACTCAGATTTCCCTGCACTAACAACATGGCAAAGTGTGAAGCCTGCATCCTAGGGCTCAACATGGCCATTGACATGAATATTCAAGAGTTGTTGGTAATTGATGATTCAGATTTGCTAATACACCAAGTATAAGGAGAATGTGGTACCAAGAGTTCCAAGATACTGCCGTATCTGCACCATGTGCAGGAATTGAGAAACAGGTTCACAAAGACAGAATTTCGGCACGTACCCAGAATTCAGAACGAGTTTGCCGATGCATTGGCCACTCTATCATCCATGATACAACATCCAGATAAGAACTTCATTGACCCTATTCCAGTAAATATCCATAGCCAGCCGGCATATTGTGCCCAGGTTGAAGAAGAAGCGGACGGAAAACCATGGTTCCACGGCATCAAGGAATACTTCACAGAGGGAGAATACTCAAAGCTTAAAATCATACTCAGAAACGCACGCTTCAAAGATTGTCCAACAGTTTCTTTCACAGCGGATAAACCCTGTGCAGGAGAACTCCCGATTTGGGATTATTGAGATGTGTTGATGCAAAGGAATCCTCCAAACTACTTGAAGAGATACATGCTGGGACCTGCGGCCCACATATGAATGATTTTATCTTTGCAAAGAAGATACTCTAAGCAAGTTATTTCTGGATGACCATGGAAAGGGACTGCATCCAGTATGTTCAAAAATGCTACCAATGTCAGGTACATGCATATATGATAAAAGTACCCCCAAATGAGCTCAATGCAACAAGCTCACCTTGGCCATTCGCCGCCTGGGGAATGGATGTCGTTGGACCGATCGAACCTACAACCTCAAATGGACACAGGTTCATCTTAGTAGCTATTGCTTACTTCACCAAATGGGTCGAAGCGGCATCTTACAAAGCAGTGACCAAGAAAGTCGTGGCAGACTTTGTCCGCGATCGCATTGTTTGTCGGTTCGGAGTTCCAGAGTCAATCATCAACGACAACGACTCCAACCTCAACAGTGATCTATTGAAAGCCATGTGCGAGACTTTTAAAATAAAGCATAAGAATTCCACAGCCTATAGACCTCAGATGAATGGAGTTGTAGAAGCCGCCAACAAGAACATGAAGAAGATATTGAGAAAGATGATAAAATATCACAAACAGTGGCATGCAAAGTTGTCATTTGCCTTATTGGGATACTGCACCAAGGTTCGTACAACAACTGGGGCAACTCCTTACTTACTGGTTTATGGCACGAAAGTTGTTATTCCCACCGATGTGGAGATTCCTTCCCTAAGAATCATACAAGAAGCTGAGCTCAGCGACGCAGAATGGGTAAAGAGTCATTATGAGCAACTAGCCCACATAGACGGGAAAATAATGAATGCAGTATGTCATGGGCAACTTTATAAAAATAGAATGACAAAAGCCTTCAACAAAAGAGTCAAACCAAGACAGTTCACACCGGGGCAGCTGGTATTGAAGAAGATCTTTCCACATCAAGAAGTAGCCAAAGAAATATTCTCAACTGACAAGGTCCATATATGGTTCACCAAGTATTAACTGGAGGAGCTCTTATACTTGTAGAGATGGACGGAGAAGTCTGGCCAAAAACGATCAACTCAGATGCAATCAAATGACACAATGTGTAACTCTTTACGCTTTTCCCAAATTATGTAAATTGAATACACCTGACCTGATTCTCGCATAAGAGGGGATACGTAGGCAGCCCTATAGGTTCTGTCACAATTCAATAAAAATCTTATTTCACCCACAATTCAAAACTGGGAAGAATTTTGAGGAGGACCCTCAAAATTCCGAAGCAAGTTCAGCCGATCGCGGCAGGTGCAACAGTCAGAGACGTCAATCTAGCTAACTGGGGCAGAATTTGAGGAGGACCTTCAAAATTCCGGAGAGGTTGCAATGTCTTGAACCATGTCACGGTCGTCGGTTCATCTAAATTTCTTAAAATATATATTATATTATGCCTTTAGAAAATCATGCAAGCTTTCTTTCAACAATAGCTCTGTATAGAAAACGCTACCCCGATGATATAAACAGGATCATCAGACCAAGCAGAACGAGTCAAACGAAGCTAGCAGAGATAACCAACCTTCCCCATCTACAGAACTTACAATTTTTCTTTGGATGCTGGAACAAAGAACGAACATGCTTCAAAGTCACAATTTTTAAAACAGTTGCAATTTCCTATCAACACAAAAATAAACATGCTCCGTAATCACAATGATCACAACAATTGCATTATCAAAATATGCCACCAGCTAAGAAATCTTGATACCATTTGCTATTTATTCTTCTGCCTTCGTCTTGCATGGGACGAAGCTCTGTCCCGCAATTTGCATGAGGTTAAGCTCTACCTACACTCTGCATAAGGCTAATTTGTGCCTTCCATATGCATAAGGCTAAGCTTTTCCTTCGTCTTACATAGGACTAAGCTCTGTGCTGCATTTTTGCATGAGGTTAAGCTCTACCTCCACTCTGTATAAGGCTAATCTCTGCCTTCCATTTGCATAAGGCTTAGCTCTGCCTTCGTCCTGTATGGGACTAAGCTCTGTCTCGCATTTTTCATGAGGTTTAGCTCTACCTCCACTCTGCATAAGGCTAATCTCTACCTTCAATTTGCATAAGGCTAAGCTATGCCTTCGTCTTGCATGGGACTAAGCTTTGTCCCTCATTTTGCATGAGGTTAAGCTCTAACTCCACTTTGCATAAGGCTAATCTCTTCCTTCCATATGCATAAGGCTAAGCTCTGCCTTCGTCTTGCATGGGACTAAGCTCTATCCCGCATTTTGCATGAGGTTAAGCTCTACCTCCTCTCTGCATAAGGCTAATCTCTACCTTCAATTTGCATAATGCTAAGCTCTGCCTATGTCTTGCATAGGACTAAGATATGTCCCGCATTTTGCATGAGGTTAAGCTCTACCTCCACTCTGCATAAGGCTAATCTCTGCCTTCCCCTGCATGAGGTAATCTCTGCCTTCATCTGCATAAGGCTAATATATGCCTTCCATTTGCATAAGGCTTAGCTCTGACTTCGTCCTGCATGGGACTAAGCTCTGTCCCGCATTTTTGCATGAGGTTAAGCTCTACCTCCACTCTGCATAAGGCTAATCTCTGCCTTCCCCTGCATGAGGTAATCTCTGCCTTCATCTGCATAAGGCTAATATATGCCTTCCATTTGCATAAGGCTAAGCTCTGACTTCGTCTTGCATGGGACTAAGCTCTGTCCCGCATTTTTGCATGAGGTTAAGCTCTACCTCCACTCTGCATAAGGCTAATATTTTCCTTCCGTTTACATAAGGCTAAGATTTGACTTCGTCTTGCATGGGACTAAGCTCTATCCCGCATTTTGCATGAGGTTAAGCTCTTCCTCCACTCTGCAGCTAATCGCTGCCTTCGATTTGCATAAGTCTAAGCTCTGCCTTCGCTTTGCCTGAGACTAAGCTCTGTCCCGCATTTTGCATGAGGTTAAGCTCTACCTCCACTCTGCATAAGGCTAATCTCAGCCTTCCATTTGCATAAGGCTAAGCTTTGCCTTCCTCTTGCATGGGACTAAGCTATGTCCTGCATTTTGCATGAGGTTAAGATCTACCTCCACTCTGCATAAGGCTAATCTATACCTTCTCCTGCATGAGGCTAATCTCTACCTTCATCTGCTAAGGCTAATTTCTGCCTTCCTTTGCATAAGGCTAATTGCTGTCTTCCATCTTCAGAAGGCTAATCTCTACCTTCCTTTGCATAAGGCTAATATCTGTCGTCCTCTACATAAGGCTAATCACTGCCTTCCTCTGCATAAGGCTAGTCTCTGCATTCATCTTGCATAAGGCTAATCTCTTCCTTCCACATCTTGCATAAGGCTAAGATCTGCCTCCAATTTACTTTTCATTGAGACTAAGCGATGTCTCTCAAGCATTATTTACTTCGCTCCTCTTTCGGGCTAAGCTCTGCCCTCTGTCGCGCCACCTTTTTTAACTCCTCCTTTCGGATTAGTCGGGGTCTTGACATTATTGGGACAACTCATTTCCTTTTGGGAAAGGGGTATGCAAGGATTCGAAGAGTCGCCACCTAACGAATTAAGGTGCATTAGGGCACCTACTAAGGGTCATTTACATACATTAATTTGGATAACCAGAGACAGGGTAAGGGATTGAAATTACCTCAAGGGGAAGGTGTTAGGCACCCCTTAGAGTCCACAAATGTGGTTCCCGTCCAAACAACTTTGTAAATTTTAAGCAAGCAGCAGATAGGCAATTAAGGTTTGAAAAATTAAAGAGTTTTGAAAGATTCGCAGTCTAAGCACACATGTATTACGAAAGTTTTGTAAAGATTTGATGTCTAAGTAAGGTTTTTCTTTGAAAGAGTTATAATCAAAACATTCATATAAAGGATAGGGGAGGTCATAGGTTATTTATCCTATAGGATCACATCAGTAAATACCCGGTAATCACTCCTCAAAGAGGGGCTACACATGGTATTAGTGTACCTGTCATCATATAGCGGTTATTAAGCAAGTCTTATTTTATCAACCTCTATGCGTGCTGTTACCCGTCCCTTCCTAATGGCCCTAGAGGAGCTTAGGACCTCTACCTATAAGGGCAGTTCTAGGCAGACCCTCAGGTTTAAAGGGAAAAATACTAAGGCGACAAGCAAAGCATATAGGACTTCAGTAAATGAGGAGCAGAAAAGGGCAAATAAAGGCTCAGTTTTACCTCCACAAGTAATGCATGTAAACATCACGACTCAAACACAAGTAAGGGCAGTATTGTTAAATAGGGTCCTAAGACATGGTGTCTAGGTGAGCGTCAGAATACAACAAATATGCAGATTTGTTTTTATAACTCAGGAACAGGCCCTAATCTGTTTGCCTACTGATTTTAGACCTGTGAAGCATTAGGCAACATACACAAGAGACAAATTTCCAGTTTTAGCAATTTAACCACCTAAGGCTTGCCTAGGCGTGGGATAGTGTATACTAATTACCAGAGTTAAGAAAACTGTTGAGATTATGTTACCTAAACATGTTGTTCTAGGTGTTGCAAACATACATGATTATTGACATGTATTAAAAAGGGGTGGGGGCTATTTTTATACCCTTTTTCATGCCTCAATAGTTAGGCTAAGTGTTATTGACCGAGTGAGCTCTTATAACATAATATCTAATGCACGTACAAGGCAGGATGACTTGTATGCAGAATTCCTAAAAGCAGGTTGTCTAAGTGCAAAACAGTCACAACATTAGGCATGATTTTAGAATATGCAAAGTGACATTTTATTTTAGTGTTGTTTATCATAGAACGGGATTTCTAAGTGCATGGTATTATGAGGCATGATTGTAGAAATAACAAATTATTAATATCAGTACCATAGAACAGGATTTCTAGATGCATAATAGTAATACCAAATGATACGCTGAAACAATATTCCTAAGAAACATGATATCTAATGCAAGATTTGCACACATTGGTCCTAAACATGAGTTCTATTACACAAATATGTAATGTAAACCTAAGGACATGATTTCTACCCTTTGCATGCATAGTTACCCTTCCCTTTTCACTATCAATTCCCCAATAGTTGTTTACAAATAAATTATTACAGACCATTGCATTGCATGAATTACATAAATGAAATAAAAATATGAAGTTACACTATAGGGAGCCGACAAATAGGCCCAGCTCTTCAAAGTTCTCAATGCCAACAGGTTTCACAACCTTTCATATAATCCGGGTGTGTCAGAGTTCCCTAAGGACCTCAAGGGATCACGTGCAGTGGTCACACCCAGATTTTCATAACCATAATTGAGTAAGTGCAGTGTGGAAAGGCCAACTCTAATGCATCAGAGTTCAGAGGGATCTCATAGGGATCCCAAAGAAGTCACACATTAGAAGGGCAGAACTTAAGGGTCTAAGAGTAAAGTGAAAGTGCTTGAAACAGTTTTGCAAAGATTGAGTATGAAAACAGTTTTTAAAATAAGACTTGTTTGAAATGCGTTTTGCAGAACAATAGGAGATTTTGCTTAGTGAAAAACAGTTTTAAAAGGAGAGGGGGGTAGGGTAATCAGATAAAACAACATACCGAAACAACACACATGGAATAAAATAAGAACTAAAACAAGATTAGCAATCACAAGCAGGGAGATGAGGGGGTTGGGGACAAGTATGAAGCACATAAGGGTAGGAACACAGTAGGTATAGTGATGCATAAGTTCAGAATCACAGAAGTCTTCAGGGAGTTAAGGAAACAGGACTAAGCACAAGTTATCTTCCACAAATGTCACGACCCAAAATCCATAAGGTCGTGATAGCGCCTGACACCATTGTCAGGCAAGCCAATCATTAAATAGTTGAGTTAAATTCATGTTTCAATATTTGGAAATCATTACATAATAACAACCGAATAAAATCCTCTAAGTAAACTTGGTAGTTTAAATATCTATTTTTAATAAAATGCATCCCAAACACCTTCCAGAAACCGGTATCACAAGTGCATGAGCATACTTCTAAGAATTTTATAGATACTAAAATACCTGTCCGAAATACAAGTTGGACAAGGACTTTAAAATGAAAGTAAATACAACATGAGGGAGACTCTGCCTGCTGCGGGTCGTCTCCGAGTGATGCATCTCGTCTAAGTCTCCAAGTCAGTTGTGATCCTGTGAGAGTACCTGTGCAATAAAAATGCACAGCAAGTGTAGCATGAGTATGAAAACAACGTGTACTCAGTAAGTATCCTGCCTAACCTCAGAGAGGTAGTGACGAGAGGTCAACATGATACTTGCTAGGGGTCAATTAATACCAGGTATAGTAGAAAAATAAGTAAATATGAAACAGGGTAAATGTATATAACAAACGAGGATAAATCACATGGTACGATTCCCTCCTTACAATTTACTCAGATCTCAATTAGCAATTTCCTTCCGTAAATAAAATGTATACATAGATACGATTTCACCAAATAGCTTGTTATTCTTCAATTAAGGTGGAGAACCCTCAGGTACACTGGATTCTAGCCAAATATTACGCACGATTCAATAAAGTTAGAAAGTACATAGGAAATGTCGAGGCATACGGCCCGCTCCCATGAGAGTGTGATACATAAGTCCTGCCGAGGCGAACGACCCGATCCCATAAGACTATGGTAGGAGGATATACCCCGCTCGCGAATCATACATGCGACACGGTTATATATAAATTTCTCGACTTATTAAAGTATTCTTCCTTTTCCTCTCCAAAACATGAACTTTCTGTGAAAACTTTCAAGGTTCCCATTTTATAACAAATTTGCGACTCTTATTAAAATAATTCAATAAGCATGCTCAATCTAGCTTCTTCTCAAAGTAAATAACAAACACAAATCAGATATAATAACAACAAAGCATGATGTAGGCCTAAAACTACCCGGACATAGGCATAACTAGTAGCTACGCACGGACTCCCGTCACTTTGTGCGTATGTATCCCCCACAAATAGTAGCACATATTTAATAATTTCACCTATGGAGACAATTCCCCCTAACAAGGTTAGAAAGGAGACTTACCTCGCTCCGAAATTCCATAACCGGCTTCCAAGCCCTTCCGACAACTCCAATGGATGCACAACGCCCCAAAACTACCAAACAACAAGCAAATCAATGAAAATTCACTATAATACTCATAACAATTTAAATTATGTAAATCCCCAACTCCGCTCAAGGAATTGACCAAAATGCCCTCGGGCCCAAGTGCCCGGATTTTTAAATATTTTAAGATAAGGATTACCCATGACTTTACTAACTACAATATTTATTTTATTCTTAATTTCATGCTTAAATTCGTGGTCAATATTCAAAAATACCAAAGTCTAGATTTTCTTCAAAATTCCCAACTTTCCCACAAATCGTCATGTTCAAATCCATGTATAAACCTTGTATTTAGCTCAAAAATGGGAAGGACTTACTTACCTAGTGATGCTTGATGAAAATCCCCTCTTGAAGCTCCCAAAAATCGCCACACCCAAATGAAAGAATGAAGAAATGGCCAAAAATCTCGTTCTTAAAACAATATTCCCAGACCCAATTTCCTCTCGGTGTTCGCAACACCTTGAGTGCGTTCGCGAAGGGCAACTACCCTGACGCTCCGCGTTCGCAGGCTTCCCTGTGCGTTCGCATAGGCAAAACGGCCCCCAAGCCCCCATCTCCCCTTTCCTCTATGCGTTTGCGTCCCTCTTGGCGCGTTCGCGTAGAGAGCCCAGGCGACCCCTTCGCATTCGCGTTCACCCCCACGCGTTCGCGAAGGCCAAAACCAGCAGCCCTCCATATTATTCTTTCGCGATCGCACTACCCTTCTGCGATCGCATAAGCCAAACTCAGCCCCTTAACTTTCCCTCTTCGCGATCGCATCCCAAGGACCGCGATCGCGATGCACACCAGAAGACATCAACAACAAAACACTCGAAAATGACCCGAAACCACCCCGTAACACGCCCGAGGCCCCCCGGGACCCCGTCCAAATTACACGACTCAGTCCTATAACATCACATGGACTTGCCCGAGGCCTCAGATCACATCAAACAACGCTGAAACCACGAATCGCACTCAAATCCAAACTTTATGAACTTTGAAGTTTCAAACTTCTACATCTGATTCCGTAACCTATCAAATTACGTCCGATTGACCCCAAATTTTGCACACAAGTCATATTCAACATTACAGATCTGCTCAACCTTCCGAAATCGCATTCCGACCCCGATATCAAAATTTCCACTTTCGGTCGGATTTCTAAAAAACCTTCAAAGTTCTATCTTTAGCGAAATGACTTCAAAATAGCCTAAGAACATTGAAATTCACTTCTGATCGCGCTCCCAACTCCAGAATCACCATACAAAGCTATTCCCGAGCTCGGAATCCCAAATGGACATCAATATCACTGAAATGCGCTTCAAGCCAAACTTAGGAAATTTCTTAAAAAATGTTGACTTCCACAATATACGCCAAAACGCTCCCAGGTTATCCAAAGCCCAACCCGGACATACGCCCAAGTCCGAAATCATCATACGAACCTACAGGAACCTTCAAATCATGATTCAAAGGTCATTTACTCAGAATTCCAATCTTATTTGATTCTTCCAACTTAAGGCTTCCGAAATGAGAATTTTCTCTCCAAATCAACCCGAACTTCCAGAATTTCAATTTTCGACCATGCGTACAAGTCATAGTACTTGAAATGAAGCTGCTCAAGGTCCCAAACCGCTGAACGACGCACTAGAGCTCGAATTGACCGTAGGGTCATTACATTCTCTCCCACTTAAGCATACGTTGGTCCTCGAACGTGCTAAGAACTGCTATGGAGTTATCTGAAATCACTGTCTAACATCTCGTGCACCTGCCCGTGCTACCACAACCCAGTTGAGTACACTTTCTCGAATAATTCTGAAGATATCCTCTTTTATACAGGCAAATGGCCTTAGAACAAGGTTTTCAACATCCGAAATACTCTACCAGACTTGTTCCAATATATGAACACCGTATCAACTACCACACGATGTACCAGAACATGACTGCATACCTTTGCTGAATTAGCACCATGCACCGCATAATTCATCATCTAAGCATAATGACATTCTCATTACCTTAACAGCCAAAAAATTCACGAATCTTATGCTCTAAATGCCTCAGGACACACACACACACATATATATATATATATATATATATATATATATATATATATATATATATATATATATATAAGTCCTGCTATAATGCTGGCGATACCACCACAACAGAGGAGACATGTAGAAATTGTTGACCAATTGCAAAGTTAACCAAACATTGAATCTTTCCCATTGACTAAAAGCATCATCTCATTACGAACCAAATAATGGTAATTGTCATGTAATATACTCCACATAATCTTATCGCACCGATCCCTAATCCATAAATCTCGTCTCACCCAATATGAACCTCTCAGTCAATAAATCACTCCCAAACATGACAATCAGTCTCACACGATGCCATAATGCGCCAATAGGCCACAAATCGAACATGATACATAAGGAAATGACTCATGAAGGGACTACTCGACTCACGCAACTAATATGAACTTTCCTCATAAAAATAGGAACTAAAACACAAGCAAAATAATTATAGGGAATCGTACTCATCATCACACTGTTGCGGTGTGCAACCCGATCCAAATAACATACCCATGGCGACGTGCCACCTGATCCCATCGTAAAATTCACACAAAGAGATATACACGGAGCTGTACATAGGAATTTATCAAGCCATTTCAAAACTCACACGACACAATCATAATATCACATGAATTTGACGAAGACGGAACAACATCTGATATTCCAACACCCCTACTTGAGGAGCGCTATACTGAAATGAACACATCTGACTCGCATGAAGTGCATAATCTTGTTTAAATCCATTCATACACTTCAAGGCGATTCTGCTCCCACTGAACTAGGCTGATAGCCTTACCTGGGTCCATAATAACCCACTTCTCCTCATAACATGCAAGAACCACCATCATAGCTGGGTCAACACCCCACAATCCACAACAAAGATGAACTGGACGCCTTCTAGGCATAAATTCACAAATAAGCAATATTACACTTCCTTATACTCAATCTAAATCTTCAATCCAATAAGTGACTACATGTCACACTCATACGATCTTCCCGTGGTCTTTCTCCCACGTCCTTCCACACAGGGTAACAGGTTTGCACATCCATAGCGCCGACTATACTAACGCTGTAAAACAAATCAAGAACCCATAACCAGGATATAAAGCCTCTTTCATCAAACACCGATCTCAGGTGGCACTGAAGACAACACCAGCTTAATCTAAACATTCAAATTCCTTTTTTTTCTCGCTCATCCGAGCTCATGACATCCTTGTTAACACCAAACCGCAATCTTGGTCACTACTTCGTGTTACATAACGTTTACTACACCTAATCATGCCAATATGGGATAGCACAAGAATTCCATCATAACTCCTGAACCACTAATAGGGGGAACACTTCATCATATAGAAACTTTTTACTTACCTCAATTCAAGAGAACCGTAACAACACACAAGTGAATTTTCACAATCACCCAACATGAAAATCCTTAAGTAGTGGTCTATACCACCATAAACCTTCCGGGATCTGCCTACACCTGACAGGCCATAGTACTTGAATGCTTCCAAATAAAGTCCATTACGGAGGCCGACAAGCCTCGCACTCACCGGCACAAACCTCATGCATAACTTAATCACATTGAAGGAACTGATCACTGCCGTACATGTGCCCTTTCAACCATGGCTAACCAGTCTATCTTCTTTTAATCATCCTTAATTGCCTCAGAAATAATAGTAACCCCATTAAACTCATAGCAAACTCAATTCTCACTCATCTCGAGTGGCCTTGATTCACGAGACCATGCGGTCTAAATCTCGCAAACCGTCTCATACCCTCCCGAAAATCTTTCTACAATCCGTAGATTATTTCTCTCACTCCTCCAATACTCTTCTGCACGCTAAAAATAACATAGAATAGTCCAAAAATTTTCCCCTTTCTTAGAAATTACGCTGCAGAAGCTCGATTCTTAATCATACTGCTGCCTGAAGGATCCGAATACAATCAACTCCAAGGCTCTTCTAGCTCATGAACACCTTCCCAATGAAGCACGTGACCAAGTCACTACCCTTATAACTTGCCTATGCGTTAAGCATAAATTCTGAATCTCCCAAAACCTAACCCTGGCCCAATAGGACCAACTTCTGCACATATTTATCAAATCTCATGCTCAAATACCACTTTATTCCTTAGTCGTAATAACATGCCAATATGCCGACAATCCGCAACCCCATGAGAATATAATCCTGCAACCTGATCGCAGGCGATGTGACTCTCCCACTTAGCCCGAAGCTACTCCTTGCACCACTCTGGACCCCACCTAAATCCTTTCTTCATTGCTGACATGACCTTGCTCAACCGACCCATCAAATTCTTCTAGATTCTCCTGTTAGCACTTCCTGAATACTCAAATTCTCTAGCATCACTCATGTATTCGGCCTCCTACCGAATAGCCACTAGAATCCCTCGCAGAAACTTGCCAACCACACAACCACTAACCTACTCATAGAAGATAACCCACGTGTGGAAATCACCAACTGACACCTTCCAACGATGTTGCACTGCACAATTCCTACGACCTCAATACCCCATCCTACGCCCTTCGTCCTCTACCAATTTTTACTAGTCCGTCCGTTCCTCATGGACATCTATTAAATGCGCGACAATATCTTCAAATTCACTGCCATATTGCATCCTTCTTCACCCCTAACAACTCTTATTCATTGTATCCAATCCTTCCACCAAATTAATCAACTTTCAATTTAAGCCAGTGGACCCAATCACCGTCCACCAAAATCGTCAAGCCACTCCAAACTTCTCCTCAAGATAGGAAGCTATCTTACCACTGAACTCGTATGCTACGATGCCACTCTCCCACTTAGTTTAAACTCATTTCTTTAAGCAACTCCATGACTTTCGTTTCTTACACCTAGTCTGTTAGAAATTTATCTGTCACCTTACACTTCTCACTTGTCTTCCTTCATCGTATACTGCCCAATTGTTGCCTCAATTCAATATCATTTTCTGTAGCTATTAAACCAGTAGATCACCACGACTTCAAACTCTCAAAAGATCATCTTTCTCGAGCTACTTTCATTAGAAATTCTCATTCAATACTTGAACCACTGCACACCACGGTCTCTGACAGTCGCTTCCTCAATATTAGTTCACCACACTCTGACCCAATGCAACCGAAGAACTATAATGCCGGCGAACATAACACATTCCATTCAATCAAAGACGACGATATCACAACACAAGTGAATACTCCACCTCTCTTGAAAACACCAAGTCTTACTACTATGTGACCCAAACCTGAACATTCGTAGTCCAATTTCTCTTCTTCCGCCGAAATGAGAATACCGAAATCTCGATATTATGCTTTGAGAAGACCTCACTTCAAGTCATTCATTACCCCGACATATGGGCACGCATCCTACCATCATATCAACACCACGCTATAACCAATCGTAAACATCATAACAATCTGAGCATAGCCTCAAACTTCTCAGAAACACAGCTACTGAGCTGAAACAAAATAATATTCTTCTCCAGGGCAACAACAACAGCCCCAACAAACTACACATGGAAAAAATCACGCACCCTATCCGTAGCACCATTTCAATTCCTCAAATTCCTGATTCATAGCAAGCGTTTCACGACGCGTAAGATTGAGTATGAAGAAACATAGGCATAATCCTTAAAGGAATCAAATTGCACGATGAAGAATCAAGAAGGGAAGTACTCCTAACAGCCTTGTAACCTCTCGAAGATAAGTACAGACGTCCCCATACCGATCCGCAAGACTCTACTAGACTTGCTCATGACTCATGTAACCTAAGGGAACCTAGTGCTCTGATACCAAATTGTTACGACCCAAAATCCATAAGATCGTGATTGCGCCGTACACCATTGTCAGACAAGCCAATCATTAAACAGTTGAGTTAAATTCATGTTTCAATATTTGGAAATCATTACATAATAACAACCGAATAAAATCCGCTAAGTAAACTTGGTAGTTTAAATATCTAATTTTAATAAAATACATCCCAAACACCTCCCAAAATCCGGTATCACAAGTGCATGAGCGTACTTCTAAGAATTGTACAGATACTAAAATGCCTGTCCGAAATACAAGTTGGACAAGGACTTTAAAATGAAAGTAAATACAATATGAGGGAGACTCTGCTGGCTGCGGGTCGTCTCCGAGTGATGCAGCTAGTCTAAGTCTCCAAGTCAGCTGTGATCCTGTGAGAGTACTTGTGCAATAAAAATGCACAGCAAGTGTAGCATGAGTACGAAAACAATGTGTACTCAGTAAGTATCCCGCCTAACCTCAGAGAGGTAGTGATGAGAGGTCAACTTTGACACTTGCTAGGGGTCAATTAATATCAGGTATAGTAGCGAAATAAGTAAATACAAAATAGAGTAAATGAATATAACAAACAAAAATAAATCACATGGTACGATTCCCTCGTTACAATTTACTCAGATCTCAATTAGTAATTTCCTTCCGTAAATAAAATGTATACATAGATACGGTTTCACCCAAATTGGTTGTTATACTTCAATTAAGGTGGAGAATTCTCAGGTACACTGGCTTCAAGCCAATCATTACGCACGATTCAATGAAGTTAGTAAGTACATTAGAAATGTCGAGGCGTACGGCCCGATCCCTCATAAAAGTAAAATGTGCACTGCCGAAGGGTCGAACGACGCGAACAATAGATGCATCTATTAATCTGCTGAGGCGAACGACCCGCTCCCATGAGAGTGTGGTACATAAGTCATGCCGAGGCGAACGACCCGATCCCATAAGAGTGTGGTAGGAGGATTTACCCCGCTCACGAATCATACATGCGACGCGGTTATATATAAATTTCTCAAGTTATTAAAGTATTCTTCCTTTTCCTCTCCAAAACATGAACTTTCTGTGAAAACTTTCAAGGTTCCCATTTTTATAACAAATTCTCGATTGTTATTAAAATTATTTAATAAGTATGCTCAATCTAGATTCTTCTCAAAGAAAATAACAAACACAAATTAGATATAATAACAACAAAGCATGATGTAGGCCTAAAACTACCCGGACTGTCACGACCCAAACTGGAGGATCATGACTAGCACTCGGGCCATACTTTTCGAGCACCAACGTACATTTTATCTAACCTTCTTATTATCTTTAAGGGATAATGAGATCAATATAAATGGTAGATATTGATCATNTATGAGCCTCTAAAGGAGCATAATTAATGCAACATAGCCGGAACAGGGCCCCGACATACCCATAACATATATAACAAAAATGCATACCAAGACCACGACAAGTCCAGAGAAGGGATCTCGCCTATAACCGCTGAACTGGAAAGCCTATTGTGGTGGGGGAGCTGTGTCTACCTGTCTATCAGGACCTGCAGCACGACATGCAGCGTCCACAAATAAAAGGACGTCAGTACGAATAAAGTACTGAGTATGTAAGGCAGGAAAGCATAAATAAGAAATGTAATGTAAAGAGAGATGTAGGAGATACAACATGTAACATCTGAGTGCTTCTAAGAGACAGTAACATGAAATGCATGCTACATATATACACATAATCGTGTTAAAACATCCGCCTCTGTGGGCATCATCNGCCTCAAAGAGGACTCCGTAAACCCAACTGATCAGTGGTTGCACAATAGGTGCCATACCCGACAGACTATAGCGCGACTCGGTAGAGTAAAATAGATACATATATATATAATGCATGTAGGACTCATTGAAACCATATTCTGAACCTTTTGGAGTGACGTAAGGTCGATATTCTTCATACATGTTAATAGGATTAACTCTTCATCAAGAATCTTATAATAATCAGGAAGTACCAACAACATTGAAAACATAAGAATAAGAGAAGCAACCTCAACATCAATTGTTCCATAAGAAGGGAAACAATGTAAGTACTGCTAGCTTCTAAGAGTAGAGTATCTTTGGAAGCTCGTTCATTGCATTATGTACAATCGGAGTCGTGCAAAAGAAGGAAAGGAATAGCCTCACATACCTTTTATATACTGTCCCAACCTCAAGCTACGCAAATGTCACAACTCCTTAATCTACAATAAGAGAAACGACACTATCGTTATCTTTTAAGCGTCATAACTATTATGTATCGACCACAACCTATATTACGAAGAAACGGATAGCACCTCCCCTATTTATATGACTTCACACAAGTCAAAACAATTACCTAACAGCCCAAACAACATCAATAATAATCATATTGAGCCTCCCAAAACAGTCCACACACAACCTAGTCACTTCACACATAAGACGACCACCGTAGTCGTGTCAAATGACCCAAAAATGTTACAACGAACGACCATCTTGTCACGCCCCAAAACCAAGGGACACGACTGGCGCTCAATCGGGTTGACCCAGTCAAGCGGACCTAGATTCCTTTTTCCCTCCCACGTATTACCACGAAATTTCCGATGTATAATATTCAATTATAATTAAGATGCATTCTTACAATCTGAAAATTAAATCATAGATTTCTGTCATTACCAACATGTGGTACAATACTTACAAAATATACATAACACACAGTTATACTTTACGTGGTCTACAAGTCATACTTCCCAAAATACATATGTACATAACCCATATTTCCTGTCTATGGAGCCTCTAAGAGTACGAAGGAGTTATATAATACTTGCCGGTAAACTGGCTCCGGCTATACCTTACACCAATACCAAAATAAAAATCCGGAAGAAGAGGTGGCATGAACCACACTGGGCCCCGAGAGGAGAGGGGCTCACCAAAACAGCTGGTAGAACGTAGAGGAGGCACTACTGTCGGTGGGCTAGAGTACCTGCTATAGAACCACGTACAATCATCAAAAGAATATAGCGCCCCCGGCAAAGGGACGTCAGTACATTTGAATTGTACTGGTATGTATGAACAAACTTTACTCTAAGTAAACAAAATAATGCACAGGCAAGAGACAGACAGAGAGTCACACAATCACTGCACAAAATATAGAAAGATACACAATGGAAGTTCCACAATTTTCACTTTATCACAATCACAATCGCAATTCCACCCTTGTCACTTCTCAACATTTCACCCTTATTTCTTCTATTGCGGCGCGCAATCCGATCCCACCTGTCAATCAAAATCATTTATTATGTTTCTGTTGCAGCGTGCAACCCGATCCCACTGGACAATCACAATCATTGGTTGTGTTTCTGTTGCGGCATGCAACCCGATCCCACCGGACAATCACAATCACACCCTTATCACTTCTCACATATCACCCTTATCCCTCCTGTTGCGGCGCGTAACCCGATCCCACCAAGCAATCATATCTCATATCAACGATGACAATTCACAGTTCAATCACAGAAAAATTCAGCAATAAGAATAAAGCTTCTTTACAACCCATAATACGTATAAAAAGAAAATCGTGCCACAACAAACCTTACCAAACAGTGAATCATATACCATATTGCCACAACCTCTTAATTCAATTACATCACCCCAAAAATCCTTTTCATTACTTGTTACACAGCCTTTAGCATATACATTCATACTCTTGGATTCATTATCCTACTAGCATCGTTTCACATAGCATAGTAGTGTGGTGATCAACTAAAGACAGACAAGCAATACACTTCACGCTTCAACACAATTCGGACAACCAGTTGCACATATTCATACCAATACGCGTACCGTATGCTCGAACACCACAGAGCGATTTCACAAAGATTAAAGTTAGCCATACATACCTGGAGTCGAGTTTCCCTTTTTAATTTCTATTGCAATTCCCGGAATCGCCTAGCACCGTCAATCTATTTCACAATGCGACATATTTACCTTAGAATTAGGAGTCTCGAATTCATTTGAGCATTTTAACAAACACTATGTGATCCCTTAGATTGACTAAACCCTTTTTAGTGAAAGATTACTCTACTTGCTTCCCTTTACTAGGTTGTGGAAGATTATTCACATGCATGCAAGGTCCCAACTTTTCATCCTCTAGAACCAACCTATGTGTGTTCTATTCTTAGTTAAATTCCTAGAATTTGAAAAAAATAGGGTGAAGACTTACCTCTTATGATGAAGAAGATGACGACTACTCGATAAACTTCCAAGCCCTGGTAGAGATAGAGGACCAATTTGGGGAAGATGAGGACTTATATCCCTAGAACCCACTCTCACTTCTCTCTATTTTGTTTAAAAGCCAGTTAAAATGAAAGGGGGCAGGGGTTAAATGAAACTGGGGTCGGGTATAAAAATTTAGAAAATTAAAAGACCGTGTCGAATATGCGGTCAGGAATGCGATCGTATTCCTGACATGCATTCCGCATATTGGACCGCAGAATGGCCCTCAGGTGGGCCAAAATTTGAAAATAATCTGCCCAGGTATGCGACCACTATGCAGTCCGCATACTCGTTATGCGATCGCATTGTGCATCGCATAACACCCCTCCCAGAAGCTCAAAGGCAATAATGCGGCAGCTATGCGATCCGCATAACCGAAATGCGGTCGCAGATTGGACCACATAGTTGTCCTTCAGTTGGGCAGTGATTTGCCTGTGTATGCGACCACTATGCGGTCTGCATACACGTTATGTGATCGCATAGTGCGTCGCATAACACCCAATTTCTGGAAAATTTAATTCCTTAGCTCTCGGGGTACTTTTTGTTCAAATTAGGTCCGTTTTAGGATTTCCATAGTAAAAGCAACTCGGGGACTCGTTCGGCCATTATTTTAAGCAAGAAACTTTACAGGTCTTTACATTCTCCCCCCCTTAAAAATCATTCGTCCTCGAATGAGGATTTTGGAAATCATTGGGTTTTGAAAACATGATATGCAAACTTCCCAATTTACACTAACTTCAATATTTTCAGAAAATTTTGCCAGAGTTTCCTTTGTAATTAGGCCTATCTACCTGTCAGAGAGCCCCCGAAACACATTTCCAAGCATCATTACACAATTTCTGTTATTCCTACAACTGGTATACCAATCATTACCTCAACACTTGCACATATCCAATTACCTTGATAAATACATATAGTTCATCCTCCTTACATCACAAATTGGCATGAGATTCAATTAGTGGCACATAATTTGCGGATAACTTTGGGCCATTTCAGTGCGCCCCATACAGTTCAATCACCTCAATAGATCATAGAAAATACGTTTAACCATTACCAATCTACACTACTATTAATCACTTACTTAGCACATTTGTTTCACGAAACTTTTATTTGCTTTAAAGGTGGCACACCACCCATTTAACAACATTGTATACAGTTTTAGCACGCATTGGAAAGTTACAACAATAAGGCAATTAGGAGAAGAAAGAAAAATGGGGTGCCTTTGCACGAATCTGAGTACAACATCAAATTGCCTTGGAACCATAATTCGCACGATCACTACTACACTTGCTCAAACAGATGGGGGTATTTTTCTTTCATTTCTTTCTCTGTTTCCCACGTGGCTTCCTCGACTTGTTGACTTCGCCACAACACTTTAACAGAAGCAATCTCTTTATTTCTCAATTTACGGACTTGCCTATCAAGAATAGCAATCGGAACCTCTTCATATGATAGTTCTTCATTTACCTCAATGGTTTCGACTGGCACGATGGTGGATGGATCTCCAATTACCTTTTTCAACATGGACACGTGGAACACCGGGTGTACTAGTAACAACTCAGGGGGCAATTCCAACCTATAAGCTACTTGCCCTATCCTTTGAGAAATTCGATACGGCCCGACGTACCTAGGGCTCAACTTCCCTTTCTTCCCAAACCGCATCGCTCCCTTTATGGGAGACACCTTTAAGAACACCCAATCATCTACTTGGAATTCTAATTCTCTCCGGCGAACATCGGCGTAAGATTTCTGGCGACTCTGAGCAGTTTCCATCCTTTCCTGAATGACTCTAACTTTCTCCATAGCTTGGTGCATAAGATCTGGTCCTAACAATTCTTATTCACCAACCGCGAACCATCCGATCGGAGATCTACACCTCCTTCCGTACAATGCCTCAAACGGGGCCATTCGGATACTAGCATGGAAGCTGTTATTATAAAAAAACTCGACAAGCGGCAAATGATCATCCCAATTACCCTTGGAGTCTAAAACACAAGCCCGTAGCATATCTTCGAGCGTCTGAATAGTCCGCTTTGCCTAACTGTCAGCCTGTGGATGGAAAGCCGTGCTGATATTTACCTGAGTACCCAAACCTTGCTGAGATTTCCGCAAAAAATTAGCTATAAACTGGGCCCCTCGATCTGAGTTAATAGAAATTGGAGTGCCATGAAGTCTAACTATATCCTTGATGTACAATTGAGCATACTATTCCGCTGTATCGGTAGACTTGACTGGCAAAAAGTGAGCTGATTTCTTAAGTCGATCCACTATCACCCAAATCAAGTCGAACTTGCGCTGAGTGCGAGGTAACCCTACCACGAAATCCATATTAATCATTTCCCACTTCCACATTGGTATTTCCATAAGCTGGGTTAACCCACCGGGCCTCTGATGCTCGGCCTTCATCTGTTGACAATTTGAACATTTGGATACAAGGTCCGCCACATCCCTCTTCATACCGCTCCACCAATAAATTTCCCATAGATCATGATAAATTTTCGTAGAACCTGGGTGCACATAATACCGGGAGCTATGAGCCTCCGCCATTACCCTCTCCCGAAGATTATCTACATTTGGAACACATAGCTTACCTTGACATCGCAACACTCCATCATTGCTGCCGAGTGAAAGTGCCGAAATCTTGTCATTCAGAACTGCCTCCCTCAACTGTGCCAATGCTGGATCACTAAACTACTTTTCTTTTACTTCTGCTACCAGTGACGATTCTGCCCCATTATGCGCCATAACCTCCCCTTCCCTTGAGGTCGAAAGACAAACCCTCAAACTGGCCAATTGATAAACCTCCCGAGCCAAGGGCCTCTGATCCGCTTCCAAATGAGCCAAACTACCCATAGACTTCCGACTGAGAGCGTCGGCCACCACATTCGCCTTTCCTGGATGGTACAAGATGTTCATATCATAATCCTTAAGCAATTCTAACCACCTCCGCTGCCTTAGATTCAGTTCCTTCTGCTTGAATAAATACTGAAGACTCTTGTGGTCTGAGAACACATCCACGTGGACTCCATAAAGATAATGCCGCCAAATTTTTAATGCAAACAGCACATCCGCGAGCTACAAATCATGCGTCGGATAATTCTTCTCGTGATTCTTGAGTTGCCTTAAAGCATACGCTATGACCTTCCCATGTTGCATCAACACACACCCCAAACCAACCCTTGAAGCATCGCAATAAACCACAAATCCCTCTATAACTTCTGGCAAGGTCAATACCGGTGCCGATGTCAATCTCAACTTCAATTCCTGAAAACTTTTCTCACAAGTGTCGGACCACTGGAACTTCACTGCTTTCTGCGTCAATTTAGTCAATGGGGAGGGGAGGGTAGAGAATCCCTCTACAAACCTCCCATAATACCCAGCTAGACCCAAGAAACTGCGAACCTCCGTCGGGGTCGTTGGTCTAGGCCAATCTTTCACTGCTGCGATCTTCTGGGGATCAACCTGAATCCCTTCTCTGGAAACAACATGACCCAAAAACGCGACTGATTCTAGCCAAAACTCACATTTCGAAAATTTAGCATACAGGTGGTGATGACGAAGAGTCTGTAGGACTGCTCTAAGGTGATTAGCATGATCTTCCCGACTCCGCGAGTAGACAAGGATGTCATCAATAAAAACAATCACGAAGGAGTCTAGAAATGGCTTGAAAATCCGATTCATAAGATCCATAAAAGCTGCTAGAGCATTGGTCAGCCCAAAGGACAATACCAAAAATTCAAAATGACCATAACGAGTCCTGAAGGCGATCTTAGGAATATCATGCTCTCCGAACTTTAATTGATGATACCCAGACCGTAAATCAATTTTGGAGAAGAACCTCGCACCTTGCAATTGATCAAACAAATCATCTATTCGAGGCAATGGATACTTTTTTTTGATAGTGACTTTGTTGAGCTGCCGATAATCAATACACATCTGAAGCAACCCATACTTCTTTCTAACAAAAAGAACCGGAGCACCCCACGGCGACACACTCGGCCGAATGAACCACCCCTTACCTAATAAATCCTTCAACTGCTCCTTTAACTCCCTTAACTCTGTTTGCACCATTCTGTATGGTGGAATAGATATTGGCTGCGTATCTGGTAGTACATCAATCCCAAAATTGATCTCCCTATCTGGCGGAATCCCTGGAAGCTCATCCGAAAATACTTCATTCACAACTGGCACGGACTCGGGGGCCGACACTTCTGAAGCGGTGTCCGCGACCCGGATCAAATGATAGATACACCCCTTCTTAATCATCTTCGAGGCCTTAAGGCAGGAGATAAACCTACCTTTCGGTACCACACCATTCCCCTTCCACTCAATAACCGGCTCATTAGGAAACTCGAGTCTCATGGATCTCGTTCGGCAGTCGAGCTTAGCAAAGCACGAATAAAGCCAGTCCATTCCCATAATAATATCAAAATATACCATCTTAAGCTCAATAAAATCGGCCATGGTAACGCGACCACATACTGTGACAACACAATTCTTATAGACTCGCGATGCTGTAATAGAATCACCAATCGGAGTCGATATAGAGAACGACTCATGAAGCTGTTCGGGTTCTATCCCAAAACTTGAAGCAATAAACGGGGTAACATAGGACAAGGAGGACCCCGGATCGATAAGAGCATAGCAATCAAGTGCTTGAACATTCAAAATACCTGTGGCAACATCTGGAGAAGCCTCCGCATTCTGGCGACCACTCAAAGCATAGAATTGTCTGGGTACACCTCTACCACGAGCCCCACCCCTAATTACACCACATCCTGCTGGAGCTGGAGGGCGCACTGAAGATGTGGCGGCTGAAGAATCGGATGACTGGGCAAATCCCCTACCCATGCCCTGATTGGGCGCACGACAATCCCGCTGAAGATGACCCCTCACCCCACACCTGTAGCATATCGGGCGATCCAAATAACATGCCTCAGTATGGAACCCTCCGCACTGAGGGCACATAGCCCTCCCCTGCTGCTGGAACCTTCCTCCGGAATGACCTGACTGATGGGGTCTCCTGCTGTCGGATCCTAGTCTCCCCTGACTATTCGGCTGATAACGGTGCACGGATGGTGGTGCACTGGCTGAGGACTGTGCATAAGACTGGGATGGCCCCCTCCTCTGAGTTGGTCTCCTCCTTGTCTGCCCATATCTTCAACATTCTAGCCTCCGTAGCCTGGGCGAATCCCACAATCTTCCCATAATTCATGTTCGAGTGAAAAGCCGCTGTAGCAGCCTCATTCACAACCAAAGGACTAAGACCCTGACCAAATCGTCGAACTAGAGCATCCATGGTCGACACTAACTGGGGAGCATACATGGACAACCTCACGAACTCCATGTGGTACTCCCAAACACTCATATTGCCCTGCTTGAGGACCTCAAACTCAGTAGCACGGGCTGCCATAGTGTCGGCAGGCAAAAGGTGATCGATGAACGCATCCACGAACTTGCCCCATCAAGACGGAGGACTTCCCTCCCCACGGGAACCCTCCCACATCTCGAACCAGGAATATGTTGCTCCCCTCAGCCTGTACGAAGCTAACTCAACCCCCTCTGTCCCTGTAGCCTTCATCACCCGAAGGGTCTTGTACATCTCATCAAGAAAATCCTGTGGATCGTCCTCTGGATCCGTACCTGAGAACTCTGGAGGGGCCAACCGCAGAAACTGGTTGACTCTGGAGCCGGCGGAATCTCCCTGTCCGCTAGAGGACGCACGAGTAGCATGAGATCTTTGGGATTGAGCGGCCACCAATTGAGTTAACATATGAATATCTCCTCTGAGGTCCCCCTCTGACGTACAGGGACCGGAAGCTGGAACCGTAGAGGGATCAGGAATATCAGCGGGAGGGATTGCAGCACTCTCCGCTGCCGCAGGAACAAGAATGCTTTGATCCGGAATAGAAGGGTCCGGCAGATTCAAGGCCGGGGAGTCACTCTCACCCGCACTACCAGGTACATGATTCAAAGCCACACTTGGGGTGGCATTGGCCTTAAGGCCGAGTCGAGCTCTCTTCTTTGGTGCCATTACTGAAAATTTCGGAACAAAGCACGAATTAGGCAAGGATATTTTCACTTTCCGGTTCACCGCACGATATAGAATAACAATGAAAGGGTAATTTCCTAAATGTCCATGTAGCCCCCTAATTATAGATGTGGTCGACAACACACCGATAAGAAGGGCTCTACTAGACACGGCTCTGAGACATCCTAGGACTCTTTTAAAACCTTAGGCTCTGATACCAAGTTTGTCACGCCCCAAAACCAAGGGACACGACCGGTGCTCGACCGGGTAGGCCCAGTCAAGCGGACCTGGATTCCTTTTTCCCTCCCACGTATTACCCCAAAATTTCCGATGTACATTATTCAATTATAATTAAGATGCATTCTTACAATCTGAAATTAAATCATCGATTTCTGTCATTACCAACATGTGGTACAATACTTACAAAATATACATAACACACAGTTTTACTTTACGTGGTCTACAAGTTATACTGCCCAAAATACATATGTACATAACCCACATTTCCTGTCTACGGAGCCTCTAAGAGTACGAAGGAGTTATATAATACTTGCCGGTAACAAGGCTCCGGCTATACCTTACACAAATACCAAAATACAAATCCGGAAGAAGAGGTGGCTTGAACCACACTGGGCCCCGAGAGAAGAGGGGCTCACCAAAACAGCTGGTAGAACGTAGAGGAGGCATTACTGTCGGTGGGCTGGAGTACCTGCTATAGAACCACATAAAATCATCACAAGAATGTAGCGCCCCCGTCAAAGGGACGTCAGTACATTTGAATTGTACTGGTATGTATGAACAAACTTTACTCTAAGTAAACTCAATAATGCACAGGCAAGAGACAGATAGAGAGTCACAAAATCACTACACAATCACAATCGCAATTCCACCCTTGTCCCTTCTCAACATTTCACCTTTATTTCTTCTGATGCAGCGCGCAAACCGATCCCACCTATCAATCACAATAATTTATTATGTTTCTATTGCGGCGTGCAACCCGATACCACCGGACAATCACAATCATTTGTTGTGTTTCTGTTGCGGCGTGCAACCCGATCCCAACGGAAAATCAAAATCACACCCTTATCACTTCTCACATATCACCCTTATCCCTCATGTTGCGGCGCGCAACCCGATCCCACCAAGCAATCATATCTCATATCAACGATGACAATTCACAGTTCAATCACAGAAAAATTCAGCAATAAGAATACAGCTTCTTTACAACCCATAATACATATAAAAAGAAAATCGTGCCACAACAAACCTTACCAAACAGTGAATCATATACGATATTGCCACAACCTCTTTATTCAATTACATCACCCCACAAATCCTTTTCATTACTTGTTACACAACCTTTAGCATATACATTCATACTCTTGGATTCATTATCCTACTAGCATCGTTTCACATAGCATAGTAGTGTGGTGATCAACTAAAGACAGACAAGTAATACACTTCACGCTTCAACACAATTCGGACAACCAGTTACAAATACTCATACCAATACGCGTACCGTATGCTCTAACACCACAAAGCGATTTCACAAAGATTAAAGTTAGCCATACATACCTGGAGTCGATTTTCCCTTTTTACTTTATATTGCAATTCACCGAACCGCCTAGCACCGTCAATCTAGTTCACAATGCGACATATTTACCTTAGAATTAGGAGTCTCGAATTCATTTGAGCATTTTATCAAACACTATGTGATCCCTTAGATTGACTAAACCCTTTTTAGTGAAAGATTACTCTACTTGCTTCCCTTTACTAGGTTATGGAAGTTTATTCACATGCATGCAAGGTCCAAACTTTTCATCCTCAAGAACCAACCTATGTGTGTTTTATTCTTAGTTAAATTCCTAGAATTTTAGAAAATAGGGTGAAGACTTACCTCTTATGATGAAGAAGATGACGAATACTCGATAAACTTCCAAGCCCGGGTAAAGATGGAGGACCAAATTGGGGAAGATGAGGACTTCTCTCCCTAGAACCCACTCTCACTTCTCTCTATTTTGTTTAGAAACCAGTTAAAATGAAAGGGGCAGGGGTTAAATGAAACTGGGGTCAGGTATAAAAATTTAGAAAATGAAAAGATCGTGTCGAATATGCGGTCAGGAAGGAGATCGCATTCCTGACATGCGGTCCTTATATTGGACCGTAGAATGGCCCTCAGGTGGGCCAAAATTTGAAAACAATCTGCCCAGGTATGCGACCACTATGCGGTCCGCATACCCGTTATGCGATCGCATAGTGCGTCGCATAACACCCCTCCCAAAAAATCAAAGGAAATAATGCGACAGCTATGCGATCTGCATAACCGAAATGCGGTCGCTGATTGGACCGCATAATTGTCCTTCAGTTGGGTAGTGATCTGCATGTGTATGCGACCACTATACGGTCCGCATACACGTTATGTGATCTCATAGTGCGTCGCATAACACCCAATTTTTGAAAAATTTAATTCCTTAGCTCCCGAGGTACATTTTGTTCAAATTAGGTCCCTTTTAGGAATTTCCACAGTAAAAGCAACTCAGGGACTCGTTCGGCCATTAGTTTAAGCAAGAAATTTTACGGGTCTTTACACAACTCACAACCCTACATCTATATGGTGTTTATCCACACCCTTCCTCCTCCAAAACTCCACAAAACATTAGTAAAACTCGCAGCCCAACAGCAACACAAAACAGCCCGCTACAAGTCAAATATTTCGAACTCACGGCTTCCGATCACCGTCCCGTGAGTTCTAACTATTAGGAAACACATTTATCAAACTTCCTTGATATTTAAACCCTTAAATACAGATATTAGACGTTTCTTATCTATGAAGTAACTTCCAAAACTCTAACTACAAAGAAAAAAAAGAGGCGATATAATGACACATACGTCGTAGGGATCGTTTTGATGTTATTGCTTCTCGATTTCATGCCCGGGATGATATTCTTCTTTGAAACCATAGTAGATAGCTTGAGGTTATGTTTATGGGTGTTATCAGGTCTTTTTATGCTTAATAATGAAGAGAAAGCCGACCTAATGTTTATATATATCAAGTTTGAAAAGTCAAAAGAGTTGCTAGCTTGGCACCCTAGGATTGGCCCATCTTTCGACGCTTATATCTTTTTATCCTGATGTCGTATTAATGAACGGTTAAGAGCGTTGGAAAATAAATTCCAAGAACTTCAATTTTGTATATAATATGTCCCAATAAGACCTCATATAATACATGAAATGTATTTCTCAAAAAGCTCTAGTGATCCACGTACTTGTCACTTATGATATCTGCGCAGGCTCGCAAAATTAAAAATATCTCTCTACTCCTATGTTTTATCAATGAACGGTTAATGCATTGGAAAGTAGACTCGTAGATCTTCCGTTTGGTAGGTAGATCATCCCCTAATTCCAAGTATATCGGGAGAAAATCTCAGTTAGAGTTGACCTGATGTTAAGCACATTATGAGTGTAACTTGTGAAGACCTTTGCCAACTTTTGTTCCACCACTTGCTAGACTTCAAAACGTATAACACAACTATCATACGATAAAAATTAACTCATAGCATAACCTCCTTATCATGTAATGAACCATAGTCTCACCTAAAGTACATGTTATAACATTCCAAACTCGTCGACTTTCGACGAAACTTATTTTCTTCAATTGGTTTAGCTTTTAAGCTTTCTAACCCTCTTGGTACTCGTTATTCATGATCTTAAATATTTGTAACCTCCAACGTAACATGATTAACTTACTTTATATTCCATCAAATAGAATCTTATTTCTGAGCTTACATCAATTGACTTACGATGTACTCTCACGTACGAAAACATGGGGTGTAACATCATTCCCCCCTTTGGAACATTCGTCCTCGAATGTTGACTAATGCACTTTTCCATATCTTAAGCAATAACTCTTACGAATAATTTAATATTGTCTTTGCCATCTAGGGAGTTGTTCGGTGAATAAATCCAAAGGCTAGAACATTCCCCCCTTTAGGCCTCTTTCTCACACCACGACTTGTGGTCGAACTCCTTTCATTGTCGTAACTATTTCTACCTTCTTTCATGTAGCCTAGACAATTCTAACCTTGAATGTGCGCCAATGCGACTCTTATCTCCTTTTTATTTCTTGTTAGCTTTTAACATATCTTTAGGATTCACTTGGTGAACATATATTGTACTATGACAAGTTTTTCATATGGGCATCTATAGGTGTACTAAAGTTCTTTGTTTGGTATTTTGTTGAACTTACGACTATTGCTATATCTTGTTTCATAGCCTCAGTTATATATGCTTATAGATTTACCACTACTAGGTAGGTCATACTACCCCATAACTCTTACTTCGGTTTATTATTATGGAGACTTGCCACACAACTCTAGGTTTTTCTCTCACCGCTTATCCTATATGTATAAATCTAAGCCATTTAATGCTTCCTTATTACCGTCCATCTTAATAATGATAGCATAATCTTATCTCATACGTTGTAACTTTCATCCATTCATTGTTGATTCACCTTAATATTTATCTATAATCTACCACTGATAATTTAAAATTATCTTATGTAATATATCGTCACTAGGGCTCACGTCTCATCGGGGAACATCTGAAGTGATTTTCCTGATCCACTTAGGGACGATACTATACTCCAGTAACTGTATTTCATAGCATTCCAATGTGATTCATCTTATGGGGGTATTCTAATCCCGTGCAGTTCATGAAATACTTGTTCTCAAAATCATTACTCAATCAAAGGTCTAAACGTCATCCTCTTATCATTTATCACAATTACACCCTTACTTTACTATTATGGTAGCATTCTATCTCTTCTAAATGCTCCTAGTTTTAAACTCCTTTGAGTTCACTCATGCTATACTGAGCTTTTTATAACTGTATGGAAACCATTAGCTCTCTTGTTGTGATGGGTTTAATCCCGAGGAATTACCTATTTTCGTCACCTTCTCACTCACATTTTTTTATCCTTACTCATGCCTAGCTAAAACCTTGTTGCTCTATTATACTTTAGCTTGCGACCTACACACATTTACTTATACTAATCGTAACCTTCCTTTCATCATGTTAGCACCATAGATTTCCTTTCACGCCTTCTCAGTTGTATTAAATGTAAACAATTACTTTTCCTGGTCGTTCTGCCACTTGCTTCATAGATACTTGTCCTATCTTAGTGCCCATGAATACGAGGGGTTCCCTGTAACTCATATGATCTCAATTATCAACTTTTGATTGATTTTTTTTTCTTCCGTTCATTAGCTACGATAGATTGCACATTCTTATGGAGTGCATACAACATTATAGTGAGACTGCTGTTACAAGACCATTTCTACTTTAGGTCACTATGCTTATGTTGAAGCCTGCTTCCTTATTTCCTCAGCTAGTCTTTCGTTGTAGTACTTAGGGAAGAACTTCTAACTCTTATAAAGCTAAGACCTTATTACATTGTATATCCCACGGTATTTATGATGTTCTTAATCGCCTATCATTATCGTTAGTTACTTACCTTCATGCCCTTGTGCTTGTAGGGTTTCTTCTGAATGGAATTTTCAGTTGTCTCCATTGTGGCACTCTCTTTTATTTTCGTAACACTTATATTATACCTTCTACTACCCCAACTCATGTCTGAATATTTATCGAGGATTACAATTTTGTATCTAAGAGCCTGAATTTCCTATGCTGGGTTTCACTATGTTTATCTTGCATGATCTACTAATTTGCCTATATCATCCTATCTAGCCATAACTAGGCTCTTGCTGAATCAACTACTGACTACCCATTGGTCAACTCTCATATCTTTATTTTATGTAATGCCTCTTGGGTTATGTCCTTTGTCTTAACATACCTCTTGTACGGGATCCTTATGTATCAAGTGTTCATTCCCACTTATATATCAATATCATCGAGTGCGAAACCCTTATTGATTCTCCCCAACATCATGCTTGCATAATGTTCTGGAGTTATATTATATCTGTAGGATATGAATAAATGCAATCTTATTCATTTCACCTTTTACCACATTCTTCCTTTACCATTTCATATTTTTCTCTTCATCTTTGGAATTTTGTTTCTACTCACAGACATTACTCGCCTTGCGGTAACCCTTCTACACCAGGTATAATTGAATTTCATACACACAAGGGTGGCACGTTGTATAACTGGCACATTCAGTCCCTTAAGCTTAACTCTGCTCATAGTGCTTGCTTTAGGGAAGCGTCTTCGTGAATGACCTTTAAAGGTTATTCTTCTATTGTTCATTCTATTATTGTCGAAACACTATCTTTGAAACGATGTCGACTATTACCAATTCCTTTGATCCCTAATTCATGTTCGGTTTTTTGTTCTTGTTTACTATCCCATACTAATTTCTATTACTTGGGGGTCTAACCTTTTCTTTATGGTAATCACGTGTGAGTCACCAACTCATTTCTCAAAATAAGGGTATGGCTTTATGTCTTATACTTTTGTATTGTCTCAAGGGCAGTCTCCTCTCATTTGTTTTTCTTCACTTGACTATAGACTTTATCATTATACCATATTTTGATTTACCGCTATCACTCATTTATCACCTCTTACTCATAATGATTCATTTACTCTCTTCTTATTCTCATGCTAATATCTATGTCTATCTCCCTATTATAAAGACTTTAACATGATGTTATTTAACATTTAGCTCCCCCTGCTTCATATCAATGGCTCTTCGGGACGCCTAACATTCTTTTTTTTTACTAGCGGCTGGAATCACAATAAGGAAAATATTTATCCCTTCTAGGATCATAGTGAATATCTTCTGAAATTTTTGAATATTCTAGTATTCATATCTGATTGTTCTATTCTAGAGTGACCATATGGCTATCTCCAAATGAGAACTATTACAATATTCTGCACTGCCCTTCAAAAATGTTAAATAATGATAACAATCTATCCATAATTTTCTGTTACTCTAACCCCAGTTGGATCCTGATATCCTATCCTTCTCTTAAATTATTACAGGTAGCTCCCATTGGGCATAACTGAGATTGGTATGGACAATTGTAGATATCTCTTTTATCGTTG
>ML297094.1:2721-39145 GCA_005239495.1 Nicotiana undulata | reverse complement strand
GAGAACCACCAAAACCTCGGGGGAAAAACCTGGAAATATGCCCCATACCACCGCAAGTGAAGCGAGAGTTAGGATGCTGAGAATACTGACCCTGAAGCTGTCCCTGACGACCAGAATGACCACCCTGATAGCTCTGAATCGGCGGTGCACTGATGGGAGCTGAAGGTGCACTGCGGGATACCTGGAGTGTCGACTGATAAGGCCTAGGGGATGACCTCTGCCAACGGAATCTCTGCCTCCAGATGAGACACCACTGAAACAGCCAAAATGACGAGGTCTCTTGTCAGACCCCTGTCCACCACCCTGGGATAGTACCATCTCATTGCGCCTGGCCACATCTCATTGCGAGGAGATCACGATGGTAAATAACATGAAGGTCATGCGGCGGCTGACCGAGCGGATAGCAGCCTTGGGGTGATTCATATCGAGGTCGTCGGGTAAGAGTCATCATTTCTTCTCCTTGCTCAAGAAGAAAAATAGCTTTGAATAGACTCCGGAGTGCCAACATGCCTTGGATGGGTTGAATCGATATCTGTCAAGCCCGCCTTTACTCCACACCCCAAAGGAGGATAAAACCCTGTATCTATACCTGGCCGTGTCCGAGGTAGAAGTAAGTGTTGTGCTGGTTTAAGAATAACAAGGTACGCGATTCCCTATTTACTACGTGAGTCGGACCTTGGGCGATGACGAAACCAGGTACCCTCTTCTAGAAAAATTATCTCTTGCATTAGTTAGTGCATCTCGAAAGTTAAAGCCTTATTTTCAATGCCATCGCATTTGTGTTTTGACGACATACCCCCTTCAAAGCATATTGAATAAGCCTGAGTTATTAGGTCGACTGGCCAAATGGGCTATCGAACTCAGGGGGTATGATATCGAGTATCAGCCCCGAACGACTGTTAAATCCCAAATTTTGGCGAATTTTGTGGCTGACGTTACACACGCCATAATGCTTGAAGTAGAGAAAGAACTTCTGCTAAAACCATGCCCATCTTCGGGGGTGTGGACCTTGTTCACCAATGGTGCCTCAAACGTGAAAGGGTCCGGGCTCGGCATAGTTCTAAAGCCACCTACGGGCAGCATGATTAGAAAATCTATAAAAACTCCAAAATTGACTAACAACGAAGCCGAGTACGAGGCTATGATTGCAGGTCTGGAATTGGCCAAAGGCCTAGGAGCTGAAACCATCGAAGAAAAATGTGATTCCCTCTTGGTAGTGAACAAGGTAAATGGGAGCTTCGAGGTTCGAGAAGACAGGATGCAAATGTACCTAGACAAAAATCAAGTCAAATTGCATCGTTTCAAAGAGTGGACCCTAACTCACATACCTCGAGAGCAAAATAGCAAGGCCGACGCCCTCGAAAGTCTGGGATCATCCGTCGAAGAAGATGACATACTCCCCGGGGCCGTTGTCCAGCCATCCAAATTAGTGATCGAGGAAGGCCATGCCGAAATCAACTCCGCTAGCCTGACATGGGATTGGAGAAATAAATACATCGACTATCTGGGAAATAGGAAGTTTCCCGCGGACCCAAAAGAGTCGAGGGCCCTGCGAACCAAAGTAGCTCTATTCTCACTTAATGAAAATTGAACTCTGTATAGAAGGACCTTCGACAGACCCATGGCGGTATGCCTCGGACCAGCTGACACATATTACGTGCTCCAGGAAATCCACGAGGGTACCTACGAAAATCACTCTGGCGCCGATTCTTTAGTCCGAAAGATGATCAGAGCAGGTTATTATTGGGACAACATGGAAAAGGACGCCAAGGAATTCGTCTAAAAATGCGACAATGCCAAAGATTTGCACCCATGATTGACCGACCTGGTGAACAACTACATTCAGTCTTGTTGCTGTGGCCGTTCATGAAGTGAGGGATGTACATCGTCGGACCCCTACGAACGGCACTAGGTAAGGCTAAGTTTATTCTATTTATGACTGGCTATTTCTGAAAATGGGTGGAAGCGCAGGCCTTCGAGAAGATAAGAGAAAAAGAAGTCATTAACTTCATATGGGACCATATCCTGTGCCAATTTGGGATCCCCTCCGTGATAACCTGCGACAACGAAAAGCAGTTCATCGGAAGTAAAGTAACAAAGTTCCTCGAGGACCATAAGAGCAAAAAGATCCTGTCAACACCCTATCACCCATGTGCAGACGGCCAGGCCGAATCTATGAACCAAACCATCATTCAAAATTTAAATAAGAAGTTAGAAAATGCGAAAGGTAAATGGAGGGAAAATCTTCCCGAGGTCCTATGGGCGTATCGAACAACTCCAACATCAAGCACAGGAGAGACGATGTTCTCTCTGGAGTGTGGGTCCGAGGCTTTGATACCGGTCGAGGTCGGAGAGCCGAGTGCCAGATTCCGACACGCTACCAAAAATTCAAACAACGAGGAAATGATCGCAGCCCTCGAACTATTAGATGAGAAGCGAGAAGCTTCACTGGTCTGAATGGCCGCCCAAAAGCAAAGAATAGAAAGATACTATAACAGGAGAATAAACCTCCGGCATTTCGGATTTGGGGACTTAGTCCTAAGGAAAGTCACCCTAAACACTCGGAACACCAATGAGGGAAAGCTAGGACCGAGCTGGGTAGGACCGTACCGTGTCCTCGGAGTAATCGGCAAAGGGTCCTACAAACTCGACACCCTGGAAGGCGAACATCTTTAGAGCAATTGGAACATATCAATGCTCAAACGCTATTATTGCTAAGGTAAAATCACCCTCCTGTTTTCATTTACGTACTCCACACTAAAATCTTGCAGATATCCGATGGAGGACATCAAAACGCCCTCTGATAGAATTTTCTCCCAAAAAAAGGGGTTTTACCGACAAGGTTTTTAACGAGGCAAAAATGAGTTTAAGCTTTAGAAATCGGACTGGAGTTGGAACTGTGTGAAGACGGATCTGGAATGGAATTCCGTCAACTCCGTTGAGTTATTACGATGTTAGGAGCACATCCAGAATGCATTTTCTAGGTCCGTAGTAGATTTAGGCTAGAATTGGCGGAAGCTAGGTTTTCGGTGATTTCGGCCGATAGGTGAAATTTTGATATCGGGCTCGGAATGGAATTCCGGAAGTGTATGTAGGTCCTTTGTGTCATTTGTGACCTTTGTGTCAAATTTGGAGTCATTCAGATTAGTTTTGACGTGTTTCAGCATCGTTTGTGGATTTTGGAAAAATGCTAAGTTCTTAGGCTTGAATTCATGTATAATTCTTGTTTTTGGTGTTATGTGATGTGGTCTGAAAGCTCTACTAAGTTCGAATGATGTTATATGGCTGGTTGGTAGGTTTGGTATAGCTCAACGGGAAGATTTTAGACTTAAGCAAAAAGTTGAAGTTTGCTGGTTATGGTGTTTTGCACCTGTGGAAGGGGAGCTGCAGCTGCGGGAAGGCAGTGTGCAGATGTGCAAGTGGCTAAGGTTGTCTAGGATCGCAGTTGCGGTGGAGTTTCCATAGAAGTGGAGCCGCATAAGTGGCCCAGGGGTCGCAGGTGCGGACCCAGGCTTTTAAATGATGTTTAAGCACTTGAGATGCTTTTTCCGCAGAAGCGGCCCATCTGACCCTTGAAGCGGAAATCGCTGATCAGAAAAAACAAATTCGAGGGTTTGAAGTTCATAACTTCTAAAATCGATTTAGAGCTCGAGAATAGGCGATTTTGGATGGATTTTGAAGAGGAGATCAGTAGGTAACAATTCCTAATCTTATTTCATTTGTATTTCATACATAGCAAGTTCTTAAATCTAATCATGGTTTTTGAGTGGATAATAGAAAAATGGGAGAAATATTCCCCAATCAAAAATCTGAGAATTTAATGAGATTTTGACGTCAGATTTTGATGATTCTAGTTCGAGTATGTTGTAAATTGGTAACTTTCACTTGATTCCGAGACGTGGGCCCATGGGACTTTTTGGGAGATTTTCCTAATTTCGCGTATTAGCTTCGAATTAATTGGTTAGATTAATTTCTTGAAGTTATATTTACATTATGCAATTGAATTGAATAGATTTGGGCTATTTGGAGTCGGGTACTCGTGGCAAGAACGTGATTTCAAGTGAGTTGAGCAGTCGAGGTAAGTGGCTTGCCTAACTCTGTGTTGGGAACTTCCATTATTTTGGACATAAATTGTTGTGTGGACGCCATGTACGTGAGGTGACGAGTACGTACACGGGCCATTCTTGCAAAAATCCCATTTTTTTCCTTCGAGCATTTATGAATTGTTTTTCTTCTATTACGTTGCTTCAATGTGTTAAAACTGCTTATCATAGATTAGGGAAGCATGCCTATTTGTTTACATGATAAATTCCTACTTGACACTCTGTGAGCCATGTTTAGTTGGTTTTCTCTGCTTCTCTACCTGTGATTAGATGAACTGTTTAAATTGAAGATTTCCTGTTATTCACATAGCATTGCATATCTAAATTGGGGAATTCAAACGTATTTCGGGAGCTCCTCCAACACTACATATTTATTTTGGGGACTACAGACGTATTCTGGGAGATCTCCCCTGTACTGCATATTTATTTTGGGGACTACAGACATATTATGGGAGATCCCCCTGCACTACATATTTATTTTGGGGACTACAGATGTATTCTGGGAGATCCCCCTGCACTACATATTTATTTTAGGTACTACGGACGTATTCTGGGAGATTCCACTTTGTGATAGTTTGTGCTGGGCCGAGGTCTCTCTTTACCGTTATGTTTTAGATATTTTTCTTTAACTGTGTACTGTAGAAATTACTTGTCTTTCGTACTGTTTTAAATTGATCTATTTAGAAATCCAGTTGTGCCTTAACTTGACCTCATCACTACTTGACGGGGGTTAGACTTGGAACTTACTAGGTACCAAATGTGGTGTACTCATTCCCTTTCGTGCACATTTTTTTTGTGTACAGATCCAGGTACGAGTTATCCTTCACGTGGCTAGTCGTTGTAGCTGTTACCAGGAGACCATAAAAAATTTCTGCCGTGTCCGTAGAATCCTCCGAGTCACCTTCCATTCTATCTTATAGAGATATTTATTATGTACTTTCTGCTTTTGTTTAGATCTACAGTAGTATAGAAGCTTGTGACTATATTGCGACAAATCCGGGTCTTGGGGAATATTCAAACATGCTGAGCGGTGTTGTTATGCTTATTTAGACTTTTTCCTTTCTATCTTTATTTTATCCGAAAATTTAGGCTTACCTAGTCGTAGAGACTAGGTGCCGCCACGATACCTTTCCGAGGGTAAATAGGGTCGTGAAAAGTTGGTATCAAAGCGTCTAGGTTCATAGGAGTCACAAGTCACAAGCCGGATTATTAGAGTCTCGTGGATTGGTATGGAGACGTCCGTATCTATATTCGGGAGGCTATGTAACTGTTAAGAACAATCACATTCTTTGGATTTCCTTGTCGTGTGAATTATTGACATCAAAATTCTAAAACTCTATTCTATTCTTTCTCACAGATGGTGAGGACCCGTACCGGGAGGACCGACGATTAGGCACCCGAGCCCCCAGCCAGAGCCGTAAGAGGCAGGGGTAGGGATAGAGGATGAGCACGCAGTGCATCCCGAGCACCTGAGAAATCAGCGACAGAGGATCCCACAATAGCTTCAGCTGGAGGGCCGGCACATGAGGTCCCTATTGCTGCTCCATCCCTCCAGGAGACTTTGGCTTAGTTCATGAGCATATTCAACACTCTGTCTCAGGCTGGGCTACTTCCGATATCCCTAACAAAATATCAGGTTAGGGGAGGGGCACAGACTCCCGCAGCCCGTATTCCTGAGCAGAGGGTTCATGTTGATCAGGTTCCAGAGTACATTCCTATACCCCCAGCGGTTCCGGCTCAGCACGAGGCTAGGATAGCTGCTTCTGAGGCAGAGCAACCCAAACTTGAGAGGTAAAAGAAGTACCACCCACCTACTTTCAGCGGACTAGCTTCAGATGACATTCTCGATTTTCTTGAGGAGTGTCATCGTATTCTCCACACTATGGGCATTGTGGAGACGAGTGAGGTTTCTTTCACCGCTTTCCAGCTGAGGGGAACGACTTATCAGTGGTGGTGTGCCTATGAGCTGAGTAGTCCGGACGAGGAAACTTCACTCACTTGGATTCAGTTCTCAGAGATGTTTTTGCGTGAGTATGTTCCTTAGAGCCTCAGGGATGTTTGGCGTGCAAAGTTCGAGTAGTTAAGCCAGGGTACTATGCCTGTGTCGGAGTATGCAGTCTGTTTTAGTGAGTTAGCTTGTCATACACCGGCTTTTGTTGCCATGATCAGAGAGAGGGTTCTTCGCTTCATATAGGGACTCCACCCCAGTCTTCGGACTAGCATGGCGAGAGAGTTAGAGATGGATATCACTTATCAACAGACAGTGAGTATTTCCACAAGGGTAGAGGGCATGTTTGATCGGGACAGAGAGGAGAGAGAGGCCAAGAGGTCTCGAGAGACTGGTCATTATTCGAGAGCTCGTGCACCAGCAGCACGCTATGGTAGGGGTTTTGTAGGTCACCTAGTTCATTCAGCTCTTCCAGCAACCAGCGGTGTTGGAGCTCTTTCTAGACCTTAAGAGCCTTATTATGCACCGCCAGTATCTAGTATGCCTCCTGCTCGAGATGCTATTACAGGTCGGCCCATCAAGCCAATTCAGAGTCAGTCTCAACTGCAGCATCCTCCGAGGGGCTGTTTTGAGTGGGGTGACACTCGACACATGTTTAGAGATTTCCCCAGATCTAGGAGGGGTGCAACATCTCAGACTTATTAGCCTCCACGTGCTCCACCGGGTCATCCGGCTATTCTTCCAGCCCCATCTGCCACTCCATCTTCTCAGACAACTTGAGGTCGCCCTAGAGGGGGAGGCCAAGTCAGGTACGATGCCTTTCCAGCCCGTTCAGAGGCCGTCGCTTCAGATTCAGTTATCACAAGTATCGTCCTTGTCTGTCATAGGGATGCGTCATTATTATTTGATCCAGGCTCGTATTCATATGTGTTTTCTTATTTTGCTTCACATTTGGGGATATCTCGGGATCCTTTGAGTTCCCCTTTTTATGTTTCTACTCCCGTGGGATATTATCTCGTTGTGGACCGCGTATATCGGTCGTGTTTGATTTTTATCAGTGGTTTTGAGACCAGAGCTGATTTGTTATTACTCGATATGGTAGATTTTGATGTTATCTTGGGTATGGACTAGTTGTCGCCCCACTTTTCTCTTCTTGATTTTCACGTAATGACTGTGACAATGGCTATGCCAGGCTTACAGGGGGTAGAGTGGAGAGGTACCTTATAGTATACTCCCCGTAGGGCCATTGCTTTCCTTAAGGCTCAGCGGATGGTTGAGAAGGGGTGTGATGCGAATTTGGCCTATGTGAGAGATGTTAGTGTTGATATATCTACAGTTGAGTCAGTTCCAGTAGTGAGGGACTTCCCTGGTATATTTCTAGCTGATCTTCCCGGTATGCCGCCCGATAGAGATATTGATTTCGGCATTGATTTGTTGTCGGGCACTCAACCTATTTTTATTCCTCCCAATCGTATGGCTCCTCCAGAGTTGAAGGAGTTGAAGGAGAAACTGCATGAGTTACTTGCTAAGGGTTTCATCAGGCCCAGTGTATCACCTTGGGGTGCTCCGGTATTATTGTGAAGAAAAAGGATGGTTCTATGCATATGTGTATTGATTATCGACAGCTGAACAAGGTCACAGTGAAGAACATGTACCCCTTGCCTCGCATTGATGATTGTTTTGACCAGTTACAGGGTGTCAGGGTATTCTCCAAGATTGACTTGCGTTCTGGCTATCATTAGTTGAAGATTCGGGAGTCGGATATCCCGAAGACTACCTTCAAGACTAGATATGGGCACTATGATTTTCTTGTCATGTCATTTGGGATGAACAATGCTCCAGCGGCCTTTGTGCATTTGATGCATAGTGTGTTCCAGACTTATCTTGATTCCTTAGTCATTGTGTTCATTGACGACATTCTGGTATATTCCCGATCTCGGGAAGATCATGAGCAACACTTGAGGACCGTGCTTCAGAATTTGAGGGAGAAGAAATTGTATGCAAAATTTTCTAAGTGTGAGTTCTGGATTGATTCAGTGGCATTCTTAGGCTACGTGGTGTTTTGTGATGGGATCAAGGTAGATCCAAAGAAGGTGGAGGCGGTACAGAGTTGGCCTAGACCGTCATCGGCTACTGAGATCCGCAGTTTCCTTGGTTTGGCAGGGTACTATCGCCGCTTTGTAGAGTGATTTTCATCTATTGCAGCACCTATGACCAGATTGACCTAGAAGTGTGCTCCGTTCAGGTGGACTGAGGAGTGTGAGGAGAGCTCTCAGGAGCTCAATCTAGCCCTGACTACAGCCCTAGTGTTGGTATTGCCTACAGGCTCAGGATCTTATACGGTATATTGTGATGCCTCGAGGATTGGCTTTCGAGCGGTATTGATGCAGGACGGTAGGGTGATTGCCTAAGCGTCCAGACAGTTGGAGGTACATGAGAAGAACTATCCGATTCATGATCTCGAGTTAGAAGCTATTGTTCACGCCCTGAAGATGTGGCGTCATTATTTGTACGGTGTTCCATGTGAGATTTTCACGGATCACCGGAGTTTACAACACTTGTTCAGGAAGAAGTACCTTAATTTGCGCCATCGGAGGTGGTTAGAGATACTCAAGAACTATGACATCACTACATTATACAACCCGAGAATGGCAAATGTGGTGGCCAACGCCTTGACTCGCCGGGCGGAGAGTTTGGGAAGTTTTTCATATCTTCCGGCAGTTGAGGCCTTTAGCCTTCGATTTTTAGGCCTTAGCCAGTCATTTCGTGAGATTGAATCTTTCAGAGACTTTCTCGGTATTAGCTTGTGTGTTTTCTCTGTCTTCTCTTTATGACCGCATCAGAGAGCGCCGGCATGATGATACCCACCTTCTGGTTCTTCAGGACAGGTATCGGCGAGGTGATGCCAGAGATGTCACTATAGGAGATGATAGTGTGATGAGGATGCAGGGTAAGATCTGTGTGGCCAATGTGGATGGGCTTTGGCAGTTGATTCTTGAGGAGGCCTATAGCTCGCGGTACTCCATTCATCCGGGTACCGCGAAGATGTACAAGGACCTAAGACAACACTATTTGTGGAAAAGGATGAAAAAGGATATAATTGAGTTTGTGGCCAAGAGTCTCAACTGTCAGCAAGTTAAATGTGAGAATCAGAGACCAGGTGGGTTACTTCAGCAGATTGAGCTTCCAAAGTGGAAGTGGGAGCAGATCACCATGGACTTTGTGGTTGGACTTCCTCGGACTTAGAGAAAGTTCGATGCTATTTCGGTGATCATGGATCATCTAACCAAGTCAGTGTTGACTACATACTCCTTAGAGAGGTTGGTTGAGATTTATATCAGAGAGATCGTCCGCCTTCACGGTATTCCAGTATCTATCATTTCAGACAGAGGCACACAACTTACATCACGGTTCTGGAGAACCATTCAGCAGGAGTTGGGTACCAGGGTGGAGTTTAGTACACCTTTTCACCCACAGACGGACGGGCAGTACGAGCGCACGATTTAGATTCTTGAGGATATGCTCTGTGCCTATGTGATGGAGTTCGGAGGGTCATGGGAGCGGATGGTTTGAGCCGAGAGAGGCCCGATTGTTGGGTACATATTTGGTCCAGGATGCCCTGGACAAGGTGAAGTTGATTCAAGAGAGACTTCACACAGCTCAGTCCAGGCAGAAGAGTTATGCGAACCGGAAGGTTCGTGATTTGGCATTTCTTTTGCTTCGGGTATCACCTATGAAGGGCGTCATGTGGTTCAAGAAGAAGGGTAAGCTGAGTCCGAGGTTCATTGTCCCTTTTGAGATATTACGGCGTGTTAGGGAGGTTGCTTATGAGCTTGCCTTGCTTCCCAGCCTAGCAGGAGTTTATCCGATATTCCACATCTCTATTCTCCGGAAGTATCACGGTGATCCGGCTCATGTATTGGACTTCAGTTCAGTCCAATTGGACAAGGATCTATATTATGTTGAAGAGCCAGTAGCCATTTTGGATAGGCAGATCAGAAAGCTCAGGTTGAAGAATATTGCATCGGTAAAGGTACAGTGGAGGGGTCAGCCGGTCGAGGAGGAGACTTGGGAGACCGAGCAGGATATGCGCAGCCAGTACCCTCATCTTTTCACAGCTTCAGGTATGTCTTTATACTTGTTTGAGGATGAACGGTTTTCTTAAAAGGGGAGAATGTAACGACCCGATCAGTTATTTCGAGACTTAGCACCCCGATCCCCTAATAACTGCTTTCCTCGCATTTGTTTCTGCTTTTGGGACATGTCAGAATGATTAGGAAATGGAATGTTTGCTACTATAAGCAAGGATTATGGCCGTAAAAGTTTTGGATTTGCAGATAAAATTCTTTAGCCAAATGAGATAAAGCCCTTATCTCTTTAAAAGTTTCCATCTTGCAAATTCATTTAAGAGTCACCTAATGGCTCTTGTATGGCTTCCACGTTGGTAAAAAATCCCCACTCAATGATTATCCACTTAATCCCTTAATTAATTTGTTAATCCTCTATTAACCAATAATCACCTGATTATCTACATAATTAGGCACTATCTCAATATAATAATCCGGTCGGTCGTTTCAAGAGTTAGCGCTTTGATCCTCTAATAATTGCTTTCCCCGTGCTTGTTTCTTCTTTGGGGACTTGCCGGAATTATTAGTTGTGGAATTCAGAGAGTTTTGGGACACATAGTCCCTAAATATGAGTTTAAGCTTTAGAAATTGGACCGGAGTTGGAACTGTGTGAAGACGGATCTGGAATGGAATTTAGTCGACTCTGTTAGTTCCGTTGAGTTATTTTGGGGTTAGGAGCGTGCCCAGAATGCGTTTTCTAGGTCCGTAGTAGATTTAGGCTAGAATTGGCGGAAACTATATTTTCGGCGATTTCGGCCGATAAGTAAAATTATGATATCAGGCTCGGTATGGAATTCCGGAAGTGGCTGTAGGTACGTAGTGTCATTTTTGACCTATTTGTCAAATTTGGAGTCATTTAGATTAATTCTGACGTGTTTCGGCATCGTTTGTGGATTTTGAAAAATGCTAAGTTCTTATGCTTGAATTCATGTGTAATGCTTGGTTTTGGTGTTATGTGATATGGTTTGAAAGCTCGACTAAGTTCAAATGATGTTATATGACTGGTTGGTAGGTGTGGTTGAGGTCTTGGGGGCCTCGGGTGTGTTTCGGATGCTCAACAGGAAGAATTTAGACTTAAGCAAAAACTGAAGTTTGCTGGTTCTGGTGTTTTGCACCTGCGGAAGGGGAGCCGCAGGTGCGGACACGCAGTGCGCAGATGCGAAAGTGGCCAAGGTCGGCTAGGCTCACAGATGCGGTGGAGTTTCCATAGAAGCGGAGCCGCAGATGCGACCCAGGGGTCGTAGGTGCAGACCCAGGCTTTTAAATGCTTTTTCGCATATGCAATGACTTTTCCGCAGGTGCACCGCATTTGACCCTAGAAACGGAAATCACTTGTCAGAAATAACAAATTCGAGAGTTTGAATTTCATAACTTCTAAAAACGATTTGGAGCTCAGGAATAGGCGATTTTGGGTGGATTTTGAAGAGGAGATCAATAGGTAACGATTCCTAATCCTATTTCATTTCTATTTTATCAATCTATAGCAAGTTCTTCAATCTAATCAAGGTTTTTGAGTGGAAAATAGAAAAATGGGAGAAACGTTCCCCAATTGAAAATCCGAGAATTTAATAAAATTTTGACGTCGGATTTTGATGATTCTTGTTCGAGTGTGTTCGTGAGTGAATGGGTGTTCTAAATTGGTAACTTTCACTTGATTCCTAATTTCACGTATTAGCTTCCACTTAATTAGTTAGATTAATTTGTTTAAGTTATATTTACGTTATGCAACTGAATTGAAATAGATTTGGGCCATTTGGAGTTGGGTACTTGTGGAAAGAACGTGATTTTGAGTTGCGTTGAGCAGTTGAGGTAAGTGGCTTGCCTGTGTTGGGGACTTACCTTAGGTTGTTTTTGACATAAATTGTTGTGTGGGCGCCATGTACGTGAGGTGACAAGTACGTACACATGCCATTCTTGCAAAAATCCCATTTTTTCCTTCGAAATTTATGAATTGTTTTTCTTCTATTACGTTGCTTCAATGTGTTAAAACTGCTTATCATAGATTAGGGAAGCATGCCTATTTGTTTACATATTAAATTGCCTACTTGACACACTGTGATTCATGTTTAGTTGGTTTTCCATGCTTTCCTACCTGTGATTAGATGACTTTTTAAATTGAAGATTTTCTGTTATTCACATAGCATCGTATATTTAAATGGGGGACTACAGACGTATTCCGGGAGCTCCCCCAACACTGCATATTTATTTTGGGGACTAGGGACGTATTCTGGGAGATCCCCCCTGTACTGCATATTTATTTTGGGGACTACAGACGTATTCTTGGAGATCCCCCTTCATTGCATATTTATTTTGGGGACTACGGAAGTATTCTGGGAGATCCACCCTGTACTGCATAATCATTTGGAACTACGGACAGTATCAAGAGAGATTCCACTTTGTGATACTTTGTGCTGAGTCGAGGGCTCTCTTTACCACTATGTTTTAGATTATTTTCTTTAACTGCCTACTGTAGAAATTTACTTGTCTTTCCTACTGTTTTAAATTGATTTATTTAGAAATCCAGTAGAGCCTTAACCTGACCTCGTCACTACTTGACCGGGGTTAGGGTTGGCACTTACTGGGTACCAGATGTGGTGTACTCATGCCCTTTCTTGCACATGTTTTTGTGTGCAGATCCAGGTATGAGTTATCTTTCACGTGGCTAGTCGTTGCAGCTGTTACCAGGAGACTGTAAGGTATTTCTGCCGCGTCCGGAGAATCTTCTGAGTCACCTTCTATTCTATCTTATAGAGATATTTATTATGTACGTTCAGCTTTTGTTTAAAGATACAATAGTATAGAAGCTTGTGACTATATTGTGACAATCCGGGTCTTGGGGTATATTCGTACATGCCGAGCGCCGTTGTTATGCTTATTTATACATTTTCCTTTCTATCTTTATTTTATCGCATTTAAATTAAGTTTTATCTGCAAATTTAGGCTTACCTAGTCGTAGAGACTAGGTGACATAACGATACCTTTCGTAGGGTAAATCGGGTCGTGACACTCAAATTATTTAAAATACTACTCATTTTAACACACCTTATACACCTTGCTATCATGGTCATGTGGTACCTAGTATGGTACTAGTCCATAAGTACCAGGTATTATAGCTCGGATCGTATTTTATGCCAAATCGACAACCTTCAACGAAACTCATTTTCTTTGATTCATTTACCTTTAGCCTTCACGACACTTACTTATCACCTTTTATAAATAGCCTAAATGCACATAATCTCAAGATAATCTCATTCTTGAACTTACGTCGATTAGCTTACGACGAAACTTTAACGTACGAAAATCAAAATGTAACATCTAATTTTCGAGCTTATAACAATTTACTTATGGCGTACTTCCACGTACGAAAACATGGGGTGCAACATCATTCCCTCCTTTGGAACATTCGTCCTCGAATGTTGACTGATGCACTTATCATTTTCATGACTTATGTCTTCTGAATACTTTAGTACTCTCCTTGCCATTTAGGCAACTGTTATGTGAATAATTCCAAAGGCCAGGGCATTTCCCTCTTTATACCTCTTTCTCACACCACAGTCTGCAGTCGGAATTCTTCCAATCTCGTAACTCTTGCTACCTTCTATTATGCAACCTGTACGACTTTTTCCTTGTATGTGCTCCTATGCGACTCTTCTCTTCTTTTTCAACTAGTTTTAGCTAATTTCTAGGCCTCACTTTGTAAGCATATACTGACCTTGATAAGATGTCTCTATGGGCATCTATAGGTCTACTTAATTTCTTCGCTCGATACTTTGTTGAACTTACGAATATTGTTATACCTTATTTCATAGATCCGTGTAATATCCCTATGAATTTACTTCCATAACTCTTACTTTGATTTTCGTTACCGAGGTCTGCTACCAAACTCCAGGTTACTCTCGGTGATTATCATATATGCAAAAATCTAAGTCCCTTAATGCTTCTCCATTACTGTTCATCTTAAGAATGATGGTCTAATCTCATCTCATACTTTGTAACTTTTATCCATCTATTGTTGATTCACCTTAATACCGATAACTTGACCTCTTATGTAACACTGCCGCTAGGGCTCACGTCTCATCAGGGAACATCTGAAATGATTAGACTGATCCACTTGGGGGCGATACCATGCTTCCATAACCGTATTTCATTGCATCCCAATGTGATTCATCCTATGGGGGTTATTCTAATCCCTTACAACTCATGATATCCCCTTTTTTTTCTTCAAATCATAACTCAATCGAGGACCCAAACGCCATCCTTTATTTATCATAATTACACCCTTATTCTATTACCAGGGCAGCATTTTATCTCTACTAAATGCTATTTGTCTTAGACTCCTTTGAGTTTATTCAGGCTATACTGAACTTTCTATAACTTATGGAAACCATTATCTCTCTTGTTTTCATGGTCTTAATCCAGAGGACCTATACATTTCTTGTCACCTTCTCACCCGCCCTTTGATCCTTACTCCTGTCATAAAACCTTGTCTCTTTATTATACTTTAGCTTGCGACCTATACATGTCTATTTATACTACGCGCCACCTCCCTTCAACTGGCTTGCACCATAGATTTCTTTATGTTATTTCAAGCGAGACATTACATCGTCTCAAACTCTTTTTTTACTCATTTAACTAGACCTTTCGATACCTAGAAACTATAGGCTGGAAGATATGGCACTGACGAGACCACTATCATACCTGGATGCTGAACCCTAGTGCTTCTAGCCCTCTATCTAAATATGGGTTATCCACAACCTTCTGCACTTTAGTACCTTATACGTTGTTCACCTTTACCTTACTTAGCTTAAAATATCACCTCACATCTTCTATCTCTTTCATGGCCTCCCTTCCACATAGGTATAATTCACATCCACGACTTGAAGTTTTGTTATAACACTTGCACCTCTGGGATTAAAAGTGATCCTGCAATGTTCTCAATCAATATGTCCATACTTTTCTGGGTTCAATAATCAAACTCCCAACTCCTTTACTACCCAACTCCTATCTTAATATTACTCAAGGTTACGATGTCATATCTGCGAGACTGAATTCCTCATGTTGGGGTTCACTATGTTTATTTTGCACGATCTGTTGATTTGTTTGTATCCTCTTGTCTAGACATAACTAGGCTTTTCCTTAATCAACTACTGAATAATCGTTGGCCCATTCTCGTATCAGTATTCCACATAATCATTCTTGGGTTATTTCTTTTGCCTTAACTTACCTCTCGCACTGGCTCCTTATTTATCAAAAACATCCCAGGCCGGAACCCTTCCTCTCCTTGACGTGGTGCTTGCATAATGTTTTGGTCGTAGCATATCCGTAGGATTTGAATAAGTGCAGTCTCATTCCTTTCTCATTCTTTTTTTATCGCATTCTTCTTTTACCATTCCATAGTTACTAGAATCACTTAATTCTGACTTAATGTCACATCACTCCATATTCCCCCCTCTAGGGGAGTACTAAGATTTAGTGCTACGATCTACATATAGTTGTTTTACCTCTTCATATTTGGCGTCTTTTCACATCATCGATGACCGTTATTCGCTTTGCGGTAATCCTTCTGCACCAAGGATAACAAAATTTCCTTACTCGCGATGGTGACACTTAGTATAACTGGCACATACAACCCCTTAAGCTTAATTTTGCTCGCATTACTTGCTTTAGGGAAGTGTCTTCCTGAATGACCATTCGATGATTTTCTCATGAATCTTCTTCAGTTGTCCATTCTATTATCGCCGGAACGCAATATGAAATTCTTATGATGATGACTATTATCAAATCATGCAGTCCCCAATCCATGTTTAGTTTATCTTGTTCACCCTCCCATATTGATTTCTATTACTCTGGGGTCTAACTCTCCCTTCTGGTAGTCGCGTTGGAGTAAGGAAATTATTTCTCGAAATGAAGATATGATTGTATGGCCTATATTCTTTTTTTGTCTCAAGGCATGTCACCTCTCGCCTATTCCCTCACCTGACTATAGACTCTGCAATACTATCATTTTTTTATCTTTCGTTGTCATCCATGTATCACATCTTATTCATAATGCTTCCTTATCTCTCTTCTTATTTACCTTCTAATATTTCTACCTATCACTTTCTTTTGAAAACTTCAACAAGACATTCTTTTGCTTTTAGCTCCCCTTGCTTCATTCATTGGCTCTTCAGGATGCCAACATTCTTGCTCTACTAGGGACGTGAGCCATACTAAGATAATAATTATTCCTTCCAGTATTCCAGTGCCTGTCTTTGAACATTCTAATATTCATATCTTGTTGTACTATCCTAGAGTGCACCATCTGGGTTTCTCACAAGGAGATCCATTAACACATCTGCAATATCCCTCGGAAATGTCAACTAACGCAAACAATCCATCCATCATTTTGGGTTACTCTAACCCTAACGAGGTCCTGATATCCTGTCCTTCTCTTAAACAATATTTGTTAATTCCCATAGGGCATAACTGAAATGGGTGTGGACGATTGTACATACCTCTGTTACCGTTGAAGGTAACTCAAAATGTTTATATTTCTCTACCTAAGTTGTAAATATTGATAATCTTCATTAACTGTGTGCCTCGTACCCTTCTTCACTTTGCTTCTTTTACTTGTTAAAACTTGTATCTAGCTTCTGAATCTCTTATTCCTTTTTACCGTAAAAGTGGATAGATATTCTTGCCTTAGGGATCCTTATCAAGAAGCTTGCACGTATAAGTATCCACACGTTCTGCTGGAGACCTTACATTTACTGATCATGAGCCTCATGCAAAATCGAGTTCCTCTGACTCAGTTCTTCCACAGACATATTCAATCCCTTACAGGCCATCTTTCTAGATGTCGATATCATTGTATTATAAATCTAATAGAATTTAGGAATCTGAATTCTTACAAGTGAGCTCTACCACACGAGCTAGAGTAAGATGAAAGAGTCATAATCCTAAATGCCATGTAGCATCCTTCTTATAAGTGTGGTGCACAACACACCCATAAACAAGACTCTACTAGACAAGGCTTGTAGACTCCCTAGGACAGAACTGCTCTAATACCACTTTTGTCACGCCCCGATCCTGGGGGGCCAGTCAGGCACCCGGTGCCTTACCTATCCTTGCGTACCAACATACGACTAAGGGACTCTGAACATATAATGTCATACTTTGGCCATGGGCCACATTGCAAGACAATTGCGAATGCAGACTAAACATCAATATAAAGCTGGGACGACAAGGCCGTCATAACTAGTACAACTGGAAAACCAACAAAATATACATGCAAGGCCTACATGGCCAACATACTGCACTAACTAACAAGATATGTCTACAAGCCTCTACTGATGAATATATTGTGATCGGAATAGGACCCCAACCTACTCATAACATATATACATATATACACAAGATGTACATAAATCTCTAGACCCGACAATTCCGAAGAGCATGGAGCTTACTGATCAAGCTGAACTCGGGCAACACCTAGTGATGAGTTCTAGCCTTCTGTCTGTCGGAACTTGCACGCATGAAATGCAGCGCCCCTAGAAAAGGGACGTCAGTACAAAATAATGTACCGAGTATGTAAGGCAATATACTGATAGCTAAAACTGAACTAATAATATAAAAACGGAAAGTAACTGGGGGTCAAAGGTAATCTGAAGATATTCTAACGTGATGATACTGACTCAACTCTCTCAATATAGTAAGTAAAATAGATGTCCGGCCTTATAAGGCTTAGTATATGTATAATTTCTTTGCCATAATAGGCTCTCTCATAGGTGCTCGGCCATACTAGGCTCCGTATCTCGTCCAACTAAGCTCGCTCATAGGCGCTCGACCACAACAAGATTTGTATATAACTTACCATCTGATCAGAGGTTTCCCAATAGAGGCCTGCCCACCGATTATAGCTCGATGGTGGTGAAAATTCTGTAATACTGTATATATAGACTCTCTGTTCTCTTGACTGGAAGAAAATGATACTCAATCGAATATGAAGTCCCGATAAGGGAGAATATTGTAACTTATAAGACTAGAAAATGTACATAAATTAAGGAATATGGATTTCTCTTTATGCCTCGTTATCAAACTCATGTAATTATGAGATCATGCCAAAATAAAGGAAGGGCTTAACCTTAACATATGAGCTGATTCTCTTGAAAATCCTTCCAACCCGCATCAATTGCGAAAACATGTAACGGCGGATCGAAGTAGGGGAAATCCTATGAGCAAGCCTAAGTAAACCAACACAACAATTGCTGGATCGTAACCCTTTTCAAAACAAATGATTAAACAAGTAAGCGGAATCTTTCTATTTTCTCAGTAAAATACCGACATCATCTTCATGGTTTGAACATGATCGAAATATAAAATCTCCATGAACAGTGGTATAAATTCCTTAAAACCCGGTGTCACAAGTGCATGAGCATCTATTAGAGCATATAATAGTAGTACAACATCTGTCTGGAATACAAAATAGATATAATACATTAAGTAAATCGGAATGGAAGTTTACGTGTTTCATATCATAGTATAGATGCAGCTCACCCTAACTCATAAAATGCACCTACCGCCTATATGACCACCAGATAGACCTGTCTTAGTACCTAGGAAATGCATGCAGAAGTATAGTATAAGTACATAAATCAAAGCGTACCTAGTACATATCTAGTTTAAACTCGAAGAAGTAGTGGTGAGCGATCGACAACGACACTTAATACTGGTCCAATAATCAAATATACATAAGAAAATAGATTGGTATGAGGCATGAAAAGTAAAAAGGAATCAAATCAATATGTATGACACGCTTCTAAATGCGAATTTGTCAAATACCAATTACTGTCTAGAATAGAATATAAATCACCACTATCATGTGAAAATGCAAAATCCGAGTCAAGATGATCATGTACACACTGATCCCCTATCGAAATAATTCACACGATTCTGTCGAGGTGAACGAACTGATCCCATAAAAGTGTTTTTAAAATATCATGTCGAGGTGAACAACCCAATCTCATAATAGTGCTGTTACAATAATTCTACCAAGGTGCCCAATCCCATAAGAGTGGTGTTACAATAATCATGCTGAGACAAAAAGCCCGATCCCAAAGAATGGTGTTACAATATCCTGTCGAGTCGAATGACCCGGTCCCATAAGAGTATTGCTGAGGCAAACAACCTGATCCCATAAGAATGGTAGTACATAATATTGGCGAGGTGAATAGCCTGATTCCACAAGGGTGGTGAAGCTTTTGACAGGTCACTAATCTAACTGGCGGAGATACGTACGAGTTAAGAATCACAAAACTTCCAACCAAATAAGTGCATCACAATGATGCATACATTGGAGAAGGCATATCTAAACAAGTAATCAATGTATCCTGCAAAGTTCTTAAAGTAGCAAGGCTCGGTAAACTAAGCATTTTTAGTCTCAAGCTAAGTCATGAATTGAATCATTTAAACATACAAGATTAACTCTAAGTAGTGTAGCTAAAGCATGGTGTAAGTCTAAGTCTACGGACAAATTAGGAATCTAGCATAGTGCATAGATACTCATCACTTTGTATGTATGTAGCTCCCATAACACGTAGCATGTAGAAACAGAATACCTATGAGTCCTTCTTACAAGATTACGCAAGAGACGTACCTCGCTTCGAAATCTAATATCGGCTCCTACGCCACTCTAACACCTCAAATAAAAAACAGACAACCTGAAACTAGCCAAAGAACGTACAACCAATCAAATATACTTAAGAACCCATAATTTATCGATTAGAAATTCCCAGCACCGCAAGAAAAGTCAACCCTGAGCTTGCGCGCCTGATTCTAAAAATTCTCAAAATAAATATCACTCATCGTACCACGAACTCAAATATTTAAGTTGTTCTATAACTCATGTCAAATTTCGTGGTCAAATTCATTTTTTACCAAATTTATTTTAGGTTTCCAAAAAAATCCCCAAATGACTAACAAATTATAAAAAAATTTATTTTAAATTTCATATGCAATCCATGTATTTAGCCAACAACAAGTTGGAATCACTTAACTTATGATAGATGATAAAAATGGTCCTCAAAAATCACCCTAAGTCGCATTTATGTGAGAGAATGCAATAGAAATGAGCTATGATACGAATTCCCAATCATATATTATGCCTAGGGGTTACCCTTTGCGATTGTGAGACATTGCTCCACGATCACGAAGCCCAAAAGTCTGATGCCCAGTAATTACTCAATGTTATCGCAAAAGGACCATGTGATCGCGAAGGTTGCTGCTCCCAAATCATCGCAAACATGACTGACTAAACGCGAACGCGGTGACCAAATACCCTGCCAAATTCTTGCTCTACCCGAATGTGATTTGAGCCACGAGAACAAGGAGACCATTTTGCAACTAGTATGCGAACACGAACAAGATCATGCAAACACAATGCACATAGCCCAACTTCGGAACACACTACACAAACACAAAGAACATTGATCCCATCTCCCAAATCCTTCTCGGTGATCGCGAAGCACTTCAACATACCAGCAACACAGCTGCTCCACAACACATAGAAATGTCTGAAACCACCCTACATGGCATTCGATCCCCTCGTGAACGTATCCAGTCATACTAAAAAGTTCAAATACACTACCAGACTTATCCAAAGGCTTGAAACAACACAAATGCTATAAAAACAAAGAATAGAAGGTCAAATTATTCTATTAACTTTCACACATTAAAACTTCGGCGAACGCATCCGAGTCATACCTAGACAACTTGAAATGGAACCATAATTCACACAATAGTTCTGAATAACTTAATAAACCTATCCAAGGTCTCAAAATCACCATGGGCATCCGATATTGCCAAAGTCAACTTCAAGAAAAACGTAGAAAATTGTAAAACCTTAAAAAAATATCAACTTCCGATAATAAGTGATGATTCGCTCTCGGTCCACCTGAAACATGGCCAGAAGATACGACTAAGAAAAATTACCATACAAACCTATTGGAACCTTCAAATTCGAATTTCGAGGTTTTTATTTAAAAGTCAAACCTTGGTCAAGTCTTCCAACTTAAAGCATTCGAATTAAGAATCATTCTTCAAAAATAATCTTGAACCTCTCATACATCAAAATTGACCATACACGCAAGTCATGATGCATCACATGAAACGAAATAAGGTATTGAATAGCTGAGGATCTGCTTAAAAAGATGCGCAAAAGCGTAGTATGAGTACACCATAGTCCGCACTTGTAAGTATCAAGTGTAACCTTGAAGAAGTAGTAGTGATACTATAGGCATTGAGATACTTACAACACATATAAATAACAGAGTCTGGAACTAAAACATTAAATATCCTCATGAATAGCATGCATCAAAGATATAAAACAAACAAAAGATATAAATCATGTTTTTCTTAAAAAAGATAATCATAACACTGCTCAAATATGGTATTGTGAAGATTCCATGCTTTAATCAACGAAGTCGAGGCTCCCAACTAGAATATATGGGTGACATGCACGGTTAGCATTTGAATGAATGTTTATAAATGTGTCAAGGATGTTTATGCATGCTCAAGACTCCATCTTTTACCATAACCAGTACAAGATCCATAAACCATGATAGACAATCAATATATCACTTAAATCCAATAAAAAATCCATTATCGGCCTGATACACAATCCAATATTGACCACGATCACATGGCCCAAAGTAACGTGGGTAATAACCTGACTTGAGAGGGACGGATCCTTATCCAAGCACAAAAGGAGCTTGATAGCTCACTTATAATCAAATATCTGCTAATCATGTCATGTGCCATAATTATATTTCAATTGTGCGACCTTGCCTTTCGTGCCACAATCTCAGTCCAAATCAAGTGTCAAAATTTAATACGTATGCATATGGCCAAGAATTTAATAGATAAAAGATGCACAAGAACTTAATAATAATCACAAAGATATGTACTAATGGAATTTCTGTATGACTACGGATGATTCAAGCAATACAATATATCAAGGATAAGCTCACATGCCTTTATAAATAATCAATAACCTAGGCATGATCTCTAGCATGAATAAGAAAGTGAGTGTATTCATATAAGCCAAATAAACCATGAATCAAGATGAGCACATAATCAAAATAAGGCATAAAGTACTTCAATTTTACCCCAGACATGGTATAAATTTGGTACGTGTATATACGCTTGTCACCCCACATATACACTATCTTTAATAAAGTAAACACATCACAATCAAGTCAAATCCTAGGGATTCCTTCTTAACAAGCTTCGCTAAGAGAAGTACCTCTTCCCGGGCTAGTTTCAGTCTCAAATCGCGCCAATACCTCATTCTATCACTCCAATAAAGCAAATCCAAGCCTAACATCATACAAGGAAGTCAAATGATGCTATGGAAAGCGATCCCATATAATAAACGTTTGATTTTTGATGAATTCTCAAAAAGTCAACCCGACCCGCTTGCCCAAAATTTGAAAGTAATACAAAATATGATGACCATAACCTCCTAAGTCCAATTATACAATTATTTTCTAAATCTAGGTCCAAATAGATGGTCAAAATCTCAAAATGCACTCTTTGAAATTATAGACAAAAAAACCCCAAATTTTCTTTCAAAATTCTATGTTGTAAGTGTAGACATGTAATTATTGACCCTCCCCGAAATTTTATACTTTTTAGTATCTAAATATTTTGTTTAGGTCTAATATCTCTTTTACTTTATTTTAAGCACAAAAATAAAAATTACAAATATATTTTTACTTTTAATATTTAGTTTTATTTTAGTAGTGTATTTTAGTTAATTAAGAGTAAGTTTTATCTTTTTATAAACACATTTAATTTTTTTTTAGTGTCTTCTTAGCCTAAAATTAGGACCCACCAAGCTATAAGACCCAACCCAACTCCCACACAAAGCAAACCCTAGCATCATCTTCTTCGACCTAGAGACACCCTTACACCTTACTCCCTTACACCTTACACCCTTACACCTTACACCCATCAGGAAGGAAAACCTCTAACACATAGAAAAACCCTAGCACACCTTAAAAAGACAGCCAAGCCGCCAGAACCAAGTTCTCAACGGCCGTCTCACCTCCTCCCCATTCCCCATTTGTCACCTCTGTCGTTACCCCACCCTAATTCTTCCACCCTTCACCCCAAAATCTCGCTGGAGCAAAAACCCGTGAATAGAACTCCGAGCGTCGCTGCTTCCTTCCTTTCTCTTTGATTCGCTTACTACAAAGTCAGCGAAGCAGGACCCTAGCAACAACGGCATACACATATAGATAGAGGGAGGGAGAAAATAGAAGAGAGTAGGTCTTGATAGAGAGGGTTTGAGATAGCAGACATTTGACCTCGACAGTGAGAGAAAGAAAGTGAAAAGGGAACGATAATTTCAATCGGAAAAGGGACAAAAAACGAAAAACAGAGAAGGGGGAGTTGGACAAGAACAAATAAAAAATAAAATCCTTAGCGCGGCAATATCCATCTTCTCGACTAAGAAGTTAAGTTTCCATCATAACTAACCTTTGGCTTCCTTATCATTTTGATTCACACTCATTCTTCACCATAAAGAAAGCATGAAACTAGAAATACGTTGCCGAGTCCATTCCTAGTTCGAGTTTCTATTTCCGTCGAGGTTTTTCGGTCCGGGTTTTCGCTCATATACGGCTACCATAATTTGAAAATTTGTCACTCTATGAGGTCAATCTCTTTCTCTTTTTTTTTTTTAAAAAAAAAATCCTCTCTATTAATCTTTCATGACTATGAATGGTGTATAATTGTTCCGTTGTTTCATTGTTTGTTAAGATTTTCTTGATTTTATTTATTTTTGTTGAGCTTTCATTTGGTAGTTATTTAGGTACATACAAAAATATGATAATTGTTTCAATTTTAGAAGGATGGATGATCTATTTGGTTAGTTATTTAAAAAGGAAAAAGAAAAAGCTCGTTGAGAGTATAGAGTGAGCTATAACAGTAACTAAGATCGAAGGCAATTTGCTTTAGATAAGTGAATTTAAACTTGGCGTATAGTTTGAGATTGGGATTTAAATAATTTAGTTTCTCTTTTATTCTTAATTTCATTGATTCGTGCGCTAAGAGTATGTCGTTAACACTTGGGTAGGAAAACTCTTAGGGCGTTTATGTTTTAGTTTTATTTGAGGTGAGAGGTTGTCCCATAGTTTATTTATCCGGGGTATGCCCCGTAGACTTTGTATATATAATATCCGGGGAATGCCCCGTAGTATTCTGTAATGGGAAGCCACGACGAGCAAAGCAAAGGAAGAATAGAGTAGAATAGTATTTTCACTTTTACTTTTATTTTTGTTTTATTAGGTGGGGACGACCTCGAGCCTCTCTTGATTGTTTATTTTCTTATTGTGCTTTTCTACCTCAATTTGAGTATTCTTAGAATCCAACTTGACCATGTACACAACCGTACTTGTTACGGGACCAGGGAATGCCTAACACCTTCTCCCCGATTTAAATAAACCCCCTTACCGGAATCTCTGGTGGTTTAAGAGTCAAATGTTTTTGAAGGTAATTGTTATTTTAAAAACGGTGACCTGGCACACCGAAACCACATGTTAGGTGGTGACTCTGAGAAAATCCTTCGAAACGCACTCTTTTTGTCACGTTCAATTTTGAAAACCCTTTCGAGCTTCGCAAAATATTTTTATTATTTTTAAGAAGGGTTTAGTGAAATTAAAAAAAGAAAGGGGGGGGGGGGTGTGACATCTATGGCGACTCTGCTGGGGAATTACAGGTTCGAGCTAGTACTTGATTTTGTTGGATTTTAGGATATTCGGTTGAGGTTTTTATGTGTTTAGTTTGCTTCATTTAATTTTATTTTGTTTATGTCGTCTTATTATTTGCTAGCTGCTTATTTGTTTACAGTTTTTCCTTTATGTGTTACTGCTTTATAAATTGTCATCATTTGCATGACCCTGGGTCTTCTTTCTGCAATAATTCTTCTGGAGTACGTTTGAGCGTACACGGCCTTTTCTTTGAGTCACCTGTGTCTTTAGGGGGGTGGCGTGGGAGCATGGAGTGGGAGGACAACTGGAGCAGCCGTCATCGACCACGTGCCGCCCCGAATTGCCTTGTCTAGTGAACCTTCAACTTTAGGTCAGCCTTTAGGTCAGCCTTTAGGTCATGCTTATTTGCATCACATCATTTATACTTAGCAGGGATCGGTGCCAGGCACCGTGTCCCATTGTAGGAGGCCTGTCCAAATTATGTCAAAGTGGGTCTGTGGCCCAAAATACATTTAATCATCCACATGTGCTACATGCTACATCTTTAAGGGTAAGTGGGTCATTTGGCGGACCGATGACAGTTTGAGGGTAAATGAGAAAGAAAAGAGGGTGAAGTGCAAAAATGAGGCAAGTAGGGCCCAAATATTTTTTTCTTTGAAATCTTTTTAAAAAAAAAAACAAAAAAAATGAAAATCCAAAAATATTTTACACTTTCCCATCATTTTCCAAAAATAAAAAAAAATGAAAATGAAAATTCCAAAAAGAATTTTCAATTTTCCATCATTTGTTAAAAAAGGAAAAAAATAAAAAAAGAAAAAAGAAAATCCAAAAAGATTTACATGTTTCATCATTTTTCAAAAAGACAAAAAAAAATAGTTTTTCCAAATTAGTTGCATTTTTCTTAAGCTTTCTCCCATGCCCAATCCTCCCAAACTATGCAAACCTGATTCTCGTATTTCGGGGCGGGATACGTAGGCAGCCCACATAGGGTGCGGTTTTCCTAGTGAGTCTTAGATTCTTGACTTCGCGGGGTTTTAGCCAATATTGCATGTTTAGCAACATTTGGCAACGTAGGTCGTTTTTGCAAAATAGGGCTATTTTCTAAAAGTGTCTTATTAACATATGTCTTAGAGAGCTAAGTTTATAACAAGGTGTACTCTCAGCTTTAAGGTCCATTCCTGTTGAATTTGCATGTCTAGCCACTTTTGGCCACATCGGTCATTTTTGCAAAATAAGATTATTTTTCCCGAAAGTGGTTCATTGCCCCATGCCCCAGAATCTTGAGTTCGCAACTAAGTGTCCCACTACCTTAAGGTCCGTCCTTTTTGAGTTTGCATCTTTAATCACTTATGGCCACATCGGCTAGTTTTGCAAAATGGGTCACTTTTGTGAAATACTGTTTAGGGCCATGATTATTGGGAGTTTTTGTAGTCATATGAGCCTCATTAAGGTATCCCCATGTTTTTGAGGTCACTTTTGTTGAGTTTTGCATTAATAGCCATCATTAGCCACGTAAGCCATTTTGTAAAAAGCAGCCCAATCATGTCTTGCATATGTCCAATAGAAGTGTCATGGCATCGCATAGTGTGTTGAGTCACTGATCTATTTGGTCTTATTTTCTCATTCAGGTATGGATCCATGTAGCAGAGCTCAAGCATGGCAGATACCCCAGGACCATCGCATTTTAAGAGCTTGTTTGAAGATACCTTTTTATATTTTGAGTCTGTTTTCGTGATTTCTTTTACTTTCTTGTCTTGTCTAGTAGTTTTGAGTCTTTTAAGTGGTGTAAGAGTTTGTCGAGTCTTTTGTCATTGGAACAAAGGTATTGCCCATTGGCACTTTTTGTTTGTGTTGATGCCACCAATAGATACAATGTATGATTTCTTTGCTTATCTTCAATTGCACACTTGTACTTGGCATTGTTAAAGATTGGTATGACAAAGGTATTTTATTCCGCTATCAAACACTTTTAATCTTTTGCTACCCCTTTTGAGCCTAATTTGTTTTGTTGCATATCCATCTTTTGGGATCAGAAGTAGAGTTGGAACTGGAAAAGAAAGAAAAAGAGAAAAAGAAAGGAAATGAAAAAGAAAAAGAAAAAAAAAGAGAAAAGAAAGAAAAACAAAACAAACCAATTCCAGGTTTGAACTACTTTCGACATGATTCCTTCTAAGGATACGTAGGCAGCCTCACTCTGAGGTTCGGTCCCATCAAAACAAAAATCTAAAAAAAAAAAAAAAACCCCAGACTCCATGAAACTGGGGCAGAAGTTTTAATTTTGGCCAAAAGATATTATTCAAAAAGTTGTAATTTTGAACCCCTTAATCTTAAATTATTTTGAGCCTTCATGCCACCATTTCTTTCCAACCTTGTCCAAAAGCCTACATTACGGTCCAAAGAAAGACCTTCCGACCAATCTTTAAGGATTCCAAAGCAAGTGTGTGGTGAATGTATGATTTTCTTGAATCATGGGTAATACTTTGTTCTCAGCACAAAGAGAGAAAATGATAAAATGAGAGAGTCTTATTGGTGAAAACCCTTAGGGGCACCATAAGGCGACTGTGAGTTGAGAAAAGAGCAAAATGAGAGAGGCTTGATGGTGAAAACCCTTCAGGGCACTACAAGTCGAATAAGGATTGTGAATCAGATAGGATGATCGGATCATTGAAGCCCAGTTTCACGGCATAGAGGTATAACAAGAGTGGAACATTAGACTTACTTGACAGATTAGGCCGCTCAATCCAAAAATGCATGTCATAGTCATTAGAGTTGGTGTCCACATGTGATAACTTTCTACTTTGTAATTTTCTTGTTTGATATGATCTTGTTCCATTGTCCCTTACTCTGTTCCTCTTGCTTTGTTCAATTCCTCTTTTTGAGTCCATTTGGTCAGAACAAGTGAGAACTGACTTCAAAATCTGGTACTAGCTTTCTAATTGCATAAAGCGACATCTGGCTAGCACATCAAAGCTACATAATTCAGGAAAGAACAATATGCACATTGATTTGATAATAATCGACGTGCTTTAGGATTCATGTGAAATGCAAAGGTTCGGTAAATGTCAATTCATGAGCAATACATCGGGTAAAATGTATTGGGTTTGAATGGATCAGAGATGTTTTAATTGATAAGGGTTGACAGAGAAACTGGTTAACCAATAACAAGCAAGGTCTTTCAAGTGGAAAATAAAGTTATCATGGCAAGTGAAGGAGCAAAATCCCTCATGTTCAAGGCCACAAACTAACCACCACGTTTAAACTCACAAGTTTTTCTTTGAATGAAACAGAGATGAAGGCTATGCTCACATCAAAGCTTGAATTTTTCAGGTGTAATGCCCCAATTCTGCTTATGCAAAGGCTATTGAGAAGATCACACATCACCCCTAGGAGACGCACTTCCTAGTCGGGGTCTTTCGGGTTATACTTTTGGTTTAGGAGACGCACTTCCTAAATTGAAGTTTTACCCCTAGGAGATGCACTTTCTAGTTTGAGTCATTTAAGTTCATTCCTAGGAGACGCACTTCCTAGTTTGAGTCATTGAAGTTTCACCCCTAGGAGACGCACTACCTAGTCTGGGTCTTCCAAGTTATATTTTGTTTTAGGAGACGCACTTCCTAAATTGAAGTTTTACCCCTAGGAGATGCACTTTCTAGTTTGAGTCATTTAAGTTCATTCCTAGGAGACGCACTTCCTAGTTTGAGTCATTGAAGTTTCACCCCTAGGAGACGCACTACCTAGTCTGGGTCTTCCAAGTTATATTTTGTTTTAGGAGACGCACTTCCTAAATTGAGTCATTTAAGTTCATTCATAGGAGACACACTTCCTAGTTTGATTCATTGAAGTTTCACCTCATAGAAGACGCACTTCCTAGTTTGGGTCTTCCAGGATATACTTTTAGGAGACACACTTTCTTAATTGAGATTTCACCCCCTAGGAGACGCACTTCCTAGTCTGGGTCTTTCAAGTTATATTTTGTTTAGGAGACGCACTTCCTAAATTGAGATTTCACCCCTAGGAGACGCACTTTCTAGTTTGAATCACTCAATTTTTACCCCTAGGAGACACACTTCCTAGTTTGAGTCATTCATGTTTCACCCCTAGGAGACGCACTTCCTAGTCTGGGTCTTTCAGGATATACTTTTAGGAGATGCGCTTTCTAGTCAAACATTCTTGGTTTTGCTCATATGAGGCGCACATCCTAGTAGATTCTTTGGTTTACTCTCTTCATGGAATCAGTAGCATAAATGCTTTACAGTTTTGTTAAATTATCACAAATCTCCCGAGTGCAAACTGGGGCAGAAATTTTTATTTGTTTTGTTATTTTGATTGCAGGCACCCACCTGGAGAATGAGGGAATTCATTTCAGAGTTATTTCAAAGTTCAAGTCAGTAGGAGGCACCCACTTGGAGAATGAGGAAAGTCATTTCATAATTCAATTCGAATTAGAAGTCGAAAAAGCTCGCAACAAGAGCGCGAGTCGACAATCCTAGATGACCAACAGAAGTAGTCTCAATTTAGAATAAAAGAAAAGAAGAAAAGAAAAAAAGAAGCATCCAAAATGCAGAAGTAGAGACAAGATATGGATTGCTCAAGACATGACTGAGTCATGAGCTTTGCATGTCCCGTCATGATTCGAAGAGTTGAAAAAGAATGAACTAGCACCTGCAGCTAGCAAGCGTCAAGGTTCAAATCTAAAGTCTGCATAAAGACCATTCAAGACTCAAGATGAAGCTTCAGAAGACATATAGATAGGAATCTTGTAACTCATAGCTGACAGGCTTAGTTAGTCTTTATTTTTGATTTTGATGTAATAACAGGGCCGCGGACCGGAACCTCGACGGAACGGCACCTCAATCGGCTTCCCACCTCGGTATACTCCATCGCTGTTCCTACTTCTGAACTACACGTGACCTGATTCATTTATAGCCAAGGACATGTAGGCAGCTCAGATACCAGGGCTCAGTCACATTCTTCTGTCTTTTAGTTTTTGGTCTCTCTAAATAAGGGTCGGGTCAAAAAACCTGTCTAGTCGTTCTTTGTCTGAAAACTCTTCGCGTTTCCAGTCAAAGAGGGGAAGCTGTAGACATGTAATTTTTGACCCTCCCCGAGATTTTATACTTTTTAGCGTCTAAATATTTTATTTAGGTCTAATATCTCTTTTACTTTATGTTCAACACAAAAATGAAAATCACAAAAATATATTTACTTTTAATATTTACTTTTATTTTAGTAGTGTATTTTAGTAAATTAAGAGTAAGTTTTATCTTTTTATAAACACATTTCTTTTAGTTTCTTCTTAGCCCAAAATTAGGACCCAATAAGATATAAGACTCAACCTAACTCCCACACAAAGAAAACCCTAGGCATCATCTTCTTCAACGTAGAGACACCCTTACACCTTACACCCATCAGGAAGGAAAACCTCTAACACTTAGAAAAACCTTAGGAAAGCTTAAAAGACAGCCAAGCCGCAAGAACCAAGTTATCAACGGCCATCTCACCTCCTCCCCATTTCGCCTCTGCCGCCTCTGCCGTACCCCACCCTAATTCCTCACTCTCTTAGCCGCACACCACTCTAATTCTTAAACCCTTCACCCCAAAAACTAGCCGTAGCAACAACCCGCCAATAGAACTCAACGTGCCGCTGCTTCCATCCTTTCTCAGCGAAGCAGGACCCTAGAAACAACGGCATATACACATAGATAGAGGGAGGTAGAAAACAGAAGAGAGCAGCTCTTGATAGAGAGGGTTTGAGATAACAGACATTTGACCTCGACAGTGAGAGAACGAGAGTGAAAAGGGAACGATAATTTCAATCGGAAAAGGGATGAAAAACGAAAAACAGAGAAGGGGGAATTGGACAAGAACAGATAAAAAATAAAATCCTTAGCGCTGCAATAGCCATCTTCTCGACTAAGAAGTTAAGTTTCCATCATAGCTAACCTTTGTCTTCCTTATCAGTTTGATTCACACTCATTCTTCACCATAAATAAAGCATGAAACTAGAAATACGTTGCCGAGTCCATTCCTAGTTCGAGTTTCTGTTTCCGTCGACGTTTTTCGGTCCGGGTTTTCGCTCATATACGGCTACTGTAATTGGAAAATTTGTCACTCTATGAGGTCAATCACTTTCTCTTTTTGTTTTTAAAAATAATTCCTCTCTATTAATCTTTCACGACTATGAATGGTGTATAATTGTTGTATTTTCATTGTTTGTTAAGATTTTCTTGATTTGATTTATCTTTGTTGAGCTTTCATTTGGTAGTTATTTAGGTACATACACAAATATGATAATTGTTTCCATTTTAGAAGGATGGATGATCTATTTGGTCAGTTATTTAAAAAGGAAAAATAAAAAGCTCGTTGAGAGTATAGAGTGAGCTATAACAATAACTAAGATTGAAGGCAATTTGCTTTAGATAAGTGAATTTAAACTTGGCGTATAGTTTGAGATTGGGATTTAAATAATTTAGTTTCTCTTTTATTCTTAATTTCATTGATTCGTGCAAGAGTATGTCGTTAACACTTGGGTAGGCAAACTCTTAGGGCGTTTATGTTTTAGTTTTATTTGAGGTGAGAGGTTGTCCCATAGTTCATTTATTCGGGGTATGCCCCCTAGACTTTGTATATATAATATCCGGGGAATGCCCTGTAGTATTCTGTAATGGGAAGCCACGACGAGCAAAGCAAAGGAAGAATAGAGTAGAATAGTATTTTCACTTTTACTTTTATTTTTGTTTTATTAGGTGGGGACGACCTCGAGCCTCTCTTGATTGTTTATTTTCTTATTGTGCTTTTCTACCTCAATTTGAGTATTCTTAGAATCCTACTTGACCATGTATGCAACCATACTTGTTACGGGACTCGGGGAATGCCTAACACCTTCTCCCCGAGTCAAATGAACCCCCTTACCCGAATCTCTGGTACAAACTGGTTTAAGAGTCAAATGTGTTTTGAAGGTAATTGTTATTTTAAAAACGGTGACCTGGCACACCGTAACCATATGTCAGGTGGAGACTCTGAGAAAATCCTTTGAAACGCACTCTTTTTGTCACATTCAATTTTGAAAACCCTTTCGAGATTCGCAAAACCTTTTTATTATTTTTATGAAGGGTTTAGTGAATTTTTTTAAAAAAAGGGTGTGACATCTCTGGCGATCACGGTGTGACATGCAAAGCTTGTGACTCAGTCATGTCTTGAGCAATCCATATCTTGTCTCTACTTCTGCATTTTGGATGCTTTTTTTTTTCTTCTTTTCTTTTATTCTAGATTGAGACTACTTCTGTTGGTCATCTCGGATTGTCGACTCGCACTCTTGTCGCGAGCTTTTGCTACTTCTAATTCGAATTGAATTATGAAATGACTTCCCTCGTTCTCCAGATGGTTGCATGCTACTGACTTGAACTTTGAAATGAATTCCCTCATTCTCCAAGTGGGTGCCTACAATCAAAATAACAAAACAAATAAAATTTTCTGCCCCAGTTTGCACTCGGGAGATTTGTGAGTTGTTAGCAAAACTGTAACCATTTATGCTACTGATGCGATGATGAGAGTAAACTAAAGACTCGACTAGGATGTGCGTCTCCTGTGAGCAAAACCAAGAATGTTTGACTAACAAGTGTGTATGCTAATAGTAAAACTTGAATGACCCAGACTAGGAAGTGCATCTCCTAGGGGTGAAACTTTAAGGACTCAAACTAGGAAGTGTGTCTCCTTGGAATGAGCTTAAATGGCCCAAACTAGGAAGTGCATCTCCTAGAGGTAAAACTTGAGTGACTCAAATTAGGAAGTGTGTCTCCTAGGAGTGAAATCTCAATTTAGGAAGTGTGTCTCCTAAACGAAATATAACTTGAAAGACCCAGACTAGGAAGTGCGTCTCCTAGGGGGTGAAATCTCAATTTAGAAAGTGCGTCTCCTAAAAGTATATCTTGAAAGACCCATACTAGGAAGTGCGTCTCCTATGAGGTGAAACTTCAATGACTCAAACTAGGAAGTGCGTCTCTTATGAATAAACTTAAATGACTCAAACCAGGAAGTGCATCTCCTAGGAATGTAATTAAATGACCCAAACTAGGAAGTGCGTCTCCTAGGGGTAAGTGCTCAATTCAGGAAGTGTGTTTCCTGAAAACAATATAACTTGGAAGACCCAGACTAGGTAGTGCGTCTCCTAGGGGTGAAAATTCAATGACTCAAACTAGGAAGTGCGTCTCCTAGGAATGAACTTAAATGACTCAAACTAGGAAGTGCGTCTCCTAGGAATGAACTTAAATGACTCAAACTAGGAAGTGCGTCTCCTAGGGGTAAAACTTCAATTTAGGAAGTGTGTCTCCTAAAACAAAAGTATAACCGGAAAGACCCCGACTAGGAAGTGCGTCTCCTAGGGGTAATGTATGATCTTCTCAATAGCCTTTGCATAAGCAGAATTGGGGCATTACACCTGAAAAATTCAAGTTTTGATGTGAACATAGCCTTCATCCCTGTTTCAGACAAAGAAAATCTTGTGAGTTTAAATGCGGCGGTTAGTTTGTGGCCTTGAACTTGAGGGCTTTTACTCCTTCACTTGCCATGGTAACTTTATTTTCCACTTGGAAGACCTTGCTTGTTATTGGTTAACCAGTTTCTCTGTCAACCCTTATCAATGAAAACATCTCTGATCCGTTCAAACCCAATACCTTATACCCGATGTATTGCTCATGAATTGACATTTACAGAACCTTTGCATTTCACATGAATCACAAAGCACGTCGATTATTATCAAATCAATGCGCATATTGTTCTTTCCTGAATTATGCCTCTTTGATGTGCTAGCCAGATGCCACTCTGTGCAATTAGAAAGCTAGTAGCAGATTTTGAAGTCATTTCTCACTTGATCTGACCAAATGGACTCAAAAAGAGGAATTGAACAAAGCAAGAGGAACATACTAAGGGACAACGGAAGAGATCATATCAAACAAGAAAATTACAAAGTAGAAACATATCACATGTGGACACCAACTCTAATGACTATGACATGCATTTTTGGATTGAGCAGCTTAATCTGTCAAGAAGGTCTAATATTCCACTCTTGTTATACCTCTATGCCGTGAAACTGAGCTTCAATGCTCCGATCATCCTATCTGATTCACGATCCTTATTCGAATTGTAGTGCCTTGAAAGGTTTTCACCAGCAAGACTCTCTCATTTTGCTCTTTCTCAACTCACAGTCGCCTTATGGTGCCCCTAAGGGTTTTCACCAATAAGACTCTCTCATTTTATCATTTTTTCTCTTTGTGCTGAGAACAAAGTATTACGCATGATTCAATAAAATCATACTTTCACCACACACTTGCTTTGGCATCCTTAAAGATTGGTCGGAAGGTCTTTCTTTGGACCGTAATGTAGGCTTTTGGACAGGGTTTGAAAGAAAGGGTGGCATGAAAGCTCAAAATAATTTAAGATTAAAGGGTTCAAAATTACAACTTTTGGAATTAGATGTTTTGGCCAAAATTAAAACTTCTGCCCCAGTTTCATGGAGTCTAGGGAATTTTTTTTTTTTTTGGATTTTTGTTTTGATGGGACCGAACCTCAGAGTGAGGCTGCCTACGTATCCCTAGAAGGAATCAGGTCGAATGTAGTTCAAACCTGAAATTCGTTTGTTTTGTTGTTTTTCTTTCTTTCTTTTTTATTTTATAAAAAACGATGACCTGTCACACCGAAACCAAATGTCAGGTGGCGACTCTCAGAAAATCCGTTAAGACACAATCTTTTGTCACTTTCTAAGAAAATCCTTTTCAAACTTTTACTAATCTTTTTTTTATTATTATTTAATAGAGGGTTAGTGATATTTTTTTTTTAAAAGGGGTGTGGCAGTAGGTGTAGAAATCCATTAGGAATCAATATGTAAAATCAAATCCAAGTGAAAGTTTCTTGCCTCATGTGTTGTAGTGAAATTATTCTTCAAATTCTCCTCTTCTCGAAGACTAGGGCTCAATCGGAAAGATTGGGTAAAAGCCTTGAAATGATTTCTTAAATAATCTTCCCACCCTTCACGGACGTTGCACAAGCCTCACGTTCGTGAAGCACATACCGCCCAGGAAATACATTACGCGATCGCGAAAGACAACCAATCAACACACCGTGAATGCGAGACACACTGCATGAACGCGAAAGCCAACTCGTCACTAGCATGCTCCGACTCTACGCGAACGAGACTGACGCCATGTGAATGCTATGACGAAGTAATCCAACACTATGCGAGTGCAACCAAATCCCTGCAAACGTGAAGCAAATTACCAGGTGTCAAAATCCTTCTCCGTGATCGCGAACCTAGCGTCGTGATCACAAAGTTCTGTAACACACGAGCAACAGTCTATCTCCAACTTAACCAAAATGGTCTGAAACTACCTCGGATCACAAGCGATCCTCTCAGAACCCCGTCCAATCATACCAACAAGTTCAAATACGTTATCAAAACTTATTCGAGGGCTCAAAAATGCCACAAATAAAATCAAAACAAAGAATTAAAAATCAAAATCATTCTCTTAAGTTTCAAACATTCTAACTTCGTCGAACACGTACGAATCTCGCGTAAACATTCCATATCACAACCAAACTTTGCGTGCAAGTTCCAACTAAATTAATGAACCTAGTCTCAAAACCACATTACGAGTTCGATAACACCAAATTCAACTTTCGGTCAAACTTATGAACTCTCCAATTCTTTGGGTGGCCAACATTTGACAAATTGAGCGAAAACCTTCTAGGAACATGAAAATTTATATCTTAACATACGCTCAAGTCCAAAATCACCATACAAACCTATTAAAACCATCAAATATCGATTCCGAGATCGTTTATCCAAAAGTTAAACCTTGGTAAACTTTCAACCTAAAGGTTCTAATTTGAGAATCACCCTTCCAAATAAATCCTGAATCTCTCAATCAATGAAACCAATCATACAAGAAAGTCATAATGCATCATATGAGGATACTCAAAGTCTCAAACCGCCAAACGAAATGATAAAACTTAAATGATCGATCGGGTCGCTAGAAATCTGCTACTTGACATTATTTTCATTTTTCGCCATTCCAAAATAAAATTCCATCATAAGAATTATGTATACGTCAGTTTAATTGAAAGTTATCAAATATATTAAAATTGAGTACCATCACATATGGCCTTTAGTGTAGTAGTGAGACTACAAATCCAGCAAGACAAAGAAGGCTAGGTGATTTAATAGGAGGTAACAGAAACCTAGAGAAATAATTGAGGCGTGCTAAAGCTGTGTGAGACATACTTTTATCAACCAAATATATCCGTCATTTTATCCTTTTCCTAACCTAGGGCCTCCAGCCTACCTACTCAAAAGTGAAAATTCAAAAACAAAGCTGTCTAAACAGTTGTAGAGAAGTGTTCTGAAGGAACCATGTTCAGACAGATAACATGGAGAAGAAATGCCAAGGGATTTTATGAAGTGTCCCCACTTGTAACCCCCCCCCCCCCCCAAAAAAAAAAAAA